>LOJH01000397.1:25422-37672 GCA_001685095.1 Ellobius talpinus | reverse complement strand
ATCAGCGTTTATTTAAAACATGATTGGCAGAATACAGACAATTCTCCCACACCACTTCCAATTTGCTGCAACAGGAGACTACCTCTCCAGCTCAGGTGCTAACCCTGACTTTCATCTCAGCTTCACTCCTTGCAGCTGTGTGACCTCAAGAAAACTGTGAGACCTCTCTGAGCCTGGCTTTGCAGTCTCTTGGTAGAGAAACAACAACTTCTTCACAGCGTCATTATTATGATACAGTAGTTTTAATGCCAAGGACTATCACATAATCAATGACCAAAAAAATGAAATTCTTAGTCTGTTTTATGATTAAACATACCTGCTAAAGGACCATGGGGTTATCAGTTCTCAAATTTGCACACTGACAGCCATAGCTCCAAGAAAGAAGGAATCTCATTTGTTTTGCTTTCTATTTGAGCTGTGTTCTCAGCTCCAGCGATCACACAATTCAATGGCTCAAGGTACTTATGTGTGGAGAGGGCTGAGAACAAAGTATAGCAAACTTCGTCACTGGCCTCCAAATGCCTTTGTGAGTTGGAGCCATACGCATCCAGCAAGCGCATAATGTGTGCTTCTATGTGCCAAGCCCCTCGTGTTAATTATTGATTTCACTGCTTACAACAAACTCACACATTAATTAAGCCTTCCGTCAAATATTTACACAGTGTCTACCATATGTCAAGTACAATACTCATTGCTGGGGTTGTAGGCACAAATAAGAAAAATCTGTGGCCAGCCTTCCCTCAGTCTTTAGTCTACAGGGGGAGGGTAATGCTGTGCTATTCTGTTGGTGTTCTCAGAAGGCCTCTCTAATCAATACAAAATTGGCCCAGAGATATTTAATAGCATGTAAGTTACCTAGCTAGCATATGAGGATACCTGAATTCAAAAATCAGCCCAATTCCCAAGCCTAGTCACCATCCTGTACAATATAGGGTGCATAGCTTACCAGACTGACTAGCAGAAATGTCAGCCAACAGACAGCAGTATGTAAGAAAATAGAGAAACCCACTGGAGTAGCAAGGTGGCTATGACCAAAGCTGGTTTCAGTAGGCTGAAAAGACTTCAGAGACATACAGTGGACTTTAAAATAATTCACATGTGTATAGGCAGATTAGAAGCTCTCCTGATTGGAAAGACTAACATATGCAAGATAAGGGAGGTCAGAAGTGAGGGACAGTAGCAGAAGCATCATGGGATAGGTTGTCCCAGTGGGAGAGGGGAAGACAATGTTAGAAACTGGCCCAGAGCTAACCAACCTCAGGCAGCTCTCCAGAGTTCTGGAGACCATCATAAAGGCCATAGATTAGTTGGGAACACAGACATACACACACATAGAGACACACACGCATGGTCTCTCACACACACAGATACATACACACAGTCACATACAGACACACACACACACACACACACACACACTGTCCCTGTTTCTGTAAACCTTGACTAACATACCCAATGAATCTATAGCTCTTGGTAGTAGAGATGTCATTTTCATTCACTGGTTTTTCAACAGTACCCAAAGCAGAACCTGGTAGGCTATGTATGTCCAATGAGTAACTGAATAATGGGGTCAGTTATATTAAACTAATAATGATTCGTATGTTGGGGCTTTCATAAGGGGTTTAAACATTTTCTGACAAAAAAAACCCTGTACCCTCTTAATTCCTTACTCCTGAGTTCAGACTCCAAATGCCACTATTTATATTCTAGTTAAAAATGTTTGATTTAAGATAAAAATGTTTTCTTACTTTTTTGTGGGGAATCGTCCTTGTAACCCCACACCACAACACTGGAAGGGTCTGGTGCAGGAAAGAACAGACTATGAGACTATGTACGGACTTACTGGCCAGGGCTACAGGCCATTGCCACTAGTAACACTCCATAGGAGGCAAATTCTGAGATCTGTGCTTTAGAAGCAAAAGCATCCAGTTGGCTAGCTCCTACAGAGCTCTCCCTGGCTTCTGTTTGGCATCATGGGGAAGCACCATGGTGGGCAAGCAAGGAGTACGTTCACTGGGTAGATTTTTCAGGAAGCCATTAGTTGTAGAAGAAGCCTAAGAAGACTGACGGAGGGTTGCCCTGAATTTGTTCTCTTTGCTTGAAGGGGCTTAAGCCAGTGTCAAAACGACCTACAATAGCCAAGGAGAGGTGTTCTTTGTTAGAATGCCACCACATCCTCCTCTCCACAGCAGCATTAAACATATCCATCTCAAGATAAGCGACTTAAAAAATATATGTTGCGTTTGTGAATGCACATGTCCACACACCACAGTGTGCATCTGAAGGTCAGAGGACAACTTGTGACATTCGGTTCTTTCCTTCCACTCTGTAGATTGTGGGGACAGAATTCAGCTGGGAAGCTCCTTTACTCACCGAGCTATCTTTCCAGTCCCCATAACAAACAATTAAAAACAAAACAGGACAAGCAGAGAAGCAAAGAGCATTTCAACGCTGTCTTTAAAAGGACGAGGTCGAGCAGGGCAGAACTGAGGAGAGTCTTTCCCTGGGAAAGAGGCTCCGATGGAACAGATGAAACCTACCAAACACATGGCATACGCTTTCAAAAACACTTAATGAAATAATTACCTCTTAAATCAACAGCTATGGAAAGCACACAACATAGCAATAGTGGGAATGGGAAAGCTATGATGAGAAAATAAGGCCGTCAGAGAAAAGGTCTTTGTACTGACAGAAGATCCGTCAGGACCCGTCACCGACGAGCACCGGAATGACTTCCCAGAGAGGAAAGCGGAGCCTCAGAAACAAAAAAGAAGCAAAGCTTTGAGATACAACTTAAGGAAACTTTCCAGAAATAAAAGGCAAGTTGAATGTGCAACTGAAAGGGTACACTGTGGACCAAGAAAAATGATATTGAGTGATCAATACCGAGACACAGGCAAGTAAGCCATCGATTCTCCAAAAGGAGAAAGAATCCTTGGGGGATGGAGGAGCAGATCTGTTCTGAGAACGGCTCAGTGGGAAAGAACCATGTCGTGCTCGGACTGGGAGCTGGAGGCAGCCTCCCCAAGTCCCCCGGTGGAGGAAGCGTGGACCCAAGAGTTTCGCATCTGCTCCAGCAATGATTCAAATAGGAAAGGCAGCAAACACTCTAGCCTTACCAAATATAGCACTACAAGCCCTTCTTAGAGATGTACCTGAGGTGCCTACCAACCGCAGCTGCCATGAAAGTAAACAAAAAAAGGCAGCAAAAGATGGACAAGAGAGCCATGCCCATTTATACCGAGGATGAGGTCGTGAGACCAGTGAGACCCACTCTGAAAGAAATTCTTCTGCAGGGAGGCTGCTTCTTTTCCTCTTGTTTTTGAATAGTATCTCCTTTCTCTTTATAGCCCCGGCCAGCCTGGAACCCAGAGTAATCCCCTTGCCTCAGCATTCAGAGTGTGGGATTACAGGCATAAATCACTGAGTCTAGAATATAAAGGGCAATTTTTTAATTTAGCAAGTTTTTCAGACTGGAATAGTGCATCTCGCCTCTGATCTATGTTCATTTGGAGGTTCCTTACTCCCAGCACGTAATGTCCTCATTTCCCACGGGGAATCACCAGATGCAGCTTCCTCTGAGCCACCCAGCTCATAACCACACACCACTACATACTCAGTTAAGACCACTGACTCTAAGACAACTGGCTATTTGGGGTCTACAATTGTTAAATAAACATAGAAATCTTTTTATATCTTGATATAAGTTTTTACCAGTTGACCGATACATTTACTTATTTTTTGGATAGCGTGGATTTTGAGTTATCTAGAACAAATGAAGGCAAGCATTTCATCCTCTTCAACCATGGTAAGAACTTAGCCAGTATTATAGGCACTGGCCAAAATTAAACCCTTAGATTTGTTCTCTTGACTTATTTCTGGGGTAATAGAGAAATGAAGAAACGAGGGAAAACAATGATTGACAGAAACATCATACTTTCTGTGCAGCTTCCATAGCATCATGATTTGCATGAAGGTGTTAGGCATCTAGCGTCCATGCTCAATCATCTGGGTTGCAGAAGGCTCTGCATTTGAGCTCATGGTGTAGCCAAGTGGACACTACACTTATTGATGCTTATTGATTCTGTGCTTCAAATAGAACTCAGTGCCTGGCAGGTGCTAGGCGATCTCTCCACCATCTAAGCCACGCCCCCAGCCCTTTGTTTGATTTTTGAAGGTTCTAGGAGATACAAGGAAATTTACAACATCTTTTAAATTTCTTAAATGAAGCTACAGTCTACACAATCTTATCCGCCTTTCTCTAATCCCCTGTGCTTCTTCACTTGAACCTTAAAAGCTGATGAGTAAATGGAAGATGACCTAGAAAGGAGTCCCCTCAGTTCAAATTTCATCCAATGAAATTACTAGATAAAAGTAATTTTTGGTTGCCATCATTCTTACAATCCAAGATCTTACAATTACAATGTTACCCTGGAAAATCCAGAGTCTTTCTTTAGGAGTCTCCCAGTTTCCCACTACCTAGATTCTGAATAGACACTGGGTGGAATGGAATGGAGGCCACTAATGTTATGGTCTCTGCATGAATAATATCACCCATCAGTTTCATCCTTTGTTACCGTAAGAACTGAGGGACAGACCTTTGTGAAAGACACTAAAGAAATGGAAGTAAGTACACAGAATACTTTAGAGTACCATAGGGGTAAATATGATTGGGTAAACCAGACCGTTCTTGATTTTTGAAGGATCACTGAAGGCTTCTAGAAGAAATTTCCTCTTCGGATGTCCCACCCTTTCACTTGGAGAAACAGTTCTCTGCTTAGACACCTGAGATCCCCCACATCTGCCACCCATTCTACACTGTGTTTAGTCTCCAAGGAGTGCTGATCTCAAGCTTGCAGTAACAGACCTCAGGAGCGGAAGAGGGCTAATTCCCAACCATTTCATCATGGACTCTCTGGGACCATTCATTAAATGTCATATAGAATATCTGTTTGCCACAACTGCTCTGGAATATAGCTGGGGCATTGCAAGAAGCAAGGATGGTGTGTCATAGGTGATGATACAGGGAGCTTGGAATTGGCGGGAGGCTTATGCCAGAGAGGAGGCAGAACACCTCAGAAATGACATCATGTGACTCTTGCACAGAACAAACAATGGATAAATCCTTAACTAACCCCTCAAAAAGAGATAATCAAACCAAAGGCCAATTTAAAGGTGTTTTGCACCAGACTCGTTCTCTTAGTTAAGTGTCCTGTTGATGTTGGGGGAACAAAAGATGCCCTGAAATTGAGTGAATTTAAAGCCAAGTAGCCATTCTGAGAAAATAACTCCTTACTTTAGGACAGCTGAACACGCCTGCGAACGTGAGTCCTGTAGCAAACAGCATAAAACAAATGTTGCAAGACCCACGTCCTGATGTGGTCTATTGTGCTTTTATGCATGTACGCTGTGTGAACAAGGGGGTTAGAAGTTAAACAGTCACCTGGGGCTAAGGGAAAGCACCTTGCACAGGTAGGAAATGGGCGCCTCAACTTCTAAACTATTACTGTACGTCTTTAGCAGGAACTAACAGGCACCGGGGTGCACACGTCTGTTCTTAAGGTGCTGGGGCATTATGAAATCGGGATGTTTTAATGTCTTCAATAGCCATCTGACCTTTAATCCAAAGTCATAAATTTATCATTGTCTGAAATTGGGGGATTATCATTCTTATTAGGGCCAGTCCTCAGAATTTAACATTTACAGAATTCTTGGTCTCTAGTGCATGACAAGAAGCTGAAATTCACTGGGGTAGCCTGGAAAATGGTTGAAGAGAAAGGAATTAGCAGTTTTGCAACCAGGATGTGTTACACTGCCAAAGGAAGTAACAAAGGCAGAAAAGAAAAACAGCGCCTGGCAAGATCAAGTGAGCCTGTATTTCATGAGATGATAAATACCTGAGAGCCACGTCTGTGTGTAATGAATTACAACCCCTCCACATTCACCTTAGTAACATTTTACAGGGGTTGTATTTTACACCCAACTACCAATTATGTCATCATTCTGGCATTTACCTGGACATAATGATACACAGCCAACCCACTCTTGCCGCATAACTCATCGTTTAAAAGTGTTTGTAAAGTCAGATGGCGTTCTGCATACACATAATGACTCAGATCCTGCTATTAAATCGTACAGATTAAAGTTTAGTAAACCTCAAAAGTCTTGCATGGGTTTCCGGGTGTCTTATTAATCCTAAAGGACGAGGTGCTAGGCTATTTAAATGTCAATAAACATGGAACCCTGGAAAAGGAAGACGCTGTGTGTTTCATTACAGTGTCCTTCACCTGCAGCTTTAATGGAGACAGCGGCTTGCTTTTGGAACTGTCCGATTCTCACTTCTGCCAAATACTACGTCATCTATTAAAATATGAAAATACAAGAAACCCATGTGCACACACCCAGTCCTGCACACTTCACCTTCCCATGCCCAGTTCCTTTCCCAAACTCGTGAAAACCAGGGAAGAAACCACACCGTTCCGTTGGTTTACAATAATTTGCTTTAATTTAGGTTTGAGGAAGAAAAAAAGAAAATAAGAATTCAGGTCTTTTTTTACATGCTTGTGAGGTCACCAATTTTAAATTAAAGCTCTGGCCTATAAAGCACATTAATAAAAATACTGTACAGGGGGAAATTTAATATGAATGGTTAAAATGCATGAAATTCAAAATTTTACTGTCAAACAGCTCAATTAAACAAATTGAAATTTTAAGCAACAGAAGGGAATTGAATAGAATTAGGAACAAAGATCAGCAACGGAGACCTTTATGTGGGGGTCCTGCTCCTCCTGAGTGGGGTTTCCTTTATTTGTTGCCTGCCTGGGCAGTTAGGGGAGCCAGGCTGGCGAGACCGCAGCACAAAAGGATAAAAATGTTCACCACTGAAACACAGTTTTTGGCTCCCAATAAATCATCTGTCACTTCATCACAGCTCAGTAGATAATGAGCAATAAAGTTTTCACACTCGGGGAATGAGGACACAGACACAAGAAATACAACTCACGCTGCACGTCTGTCTCTCCCCGAGTACAAGGTACCTTATATAAGAAATGACCCTAAGATCTCCTCCAAAGAAGGACGTGCATCTGTACAATAAAGAATTTACTGCACTTAAAAATTAAATCGCATTTATTAGTAACTTTAATGACAACAGTATGTGGAGGTCACTATATTAAATAAAGCCTGATGCTAAACCAGAAATAGCTTGGAGCTCAACATCAGCATCCAGCAGTTGCTGGTACCGGGTGGTCTGTACAATGAGTTGCTATAATTTTTACTGGCATTATTTTAAATGTTTATGTGCATACAGTATTCCCCATTTGGCATTTAAATAGGGCTGACATATCTGTGATTAAAAATAATTTTTTACTCAAAAACGTTTCTGTACATAGCTACCACCCTCCCCATCACCGCTAAGGAAAAAAAAATAGAAAAAAATCAATTGAGTAGAAAAAGAAGTTTGAACTATTGATTCCAAAATCATATGCTGGTCCATTCCAGAAACACAGCCCATCTGCAGATTTTCTACAAAGCCCTCACCGCAATTACCTTGAATTGTTTCTGACTTTTATTCACCCATCTCCGCAACCTGCCTGTGGGTGGGCTACGCTGTAACAAGAAACAACTGTGGGGTAGGACGGGGAGCGGAGGAAAGCGCAGAAGAGAGAAGCCAAGGCTGCCACATCAGTTGCCCTGGATCAAGCGCTTCATAAAAGTGTACATTGAAACTGGCACGGAGGAACCTGAGATGCTGAGATGAAGACCCCCAAATGCATCTTTTCTCATTGGTGGCTGGATGGTGGGTCAGCTGTGCTATGTATGGTCCCGCCCCTCCTAGGCGGAGTTGGCTTTAGGGCATAGGAAGGAAAGCCAGATACTTTGGCTGAAGGATCTGTCAGATCAAAGTCGTTTCTGGAAACCAGAACAGACAGTAGGCAAAGGCTGGGGCAGGTGTCCAAGGATTTCTTACCTGAATTGTGTGCCTCAGAGCCCCTGAGCTTCACCTTCTCTGTCTGTGGAGAGCGTCCCGCCTACCCTTGTCCCAAACAGCCCACAGTGAGGCAGAGGGTTCAGTTCCATGTGGTGTGCATGCTGAGCGTGGAGAATGTAGAAGTCACATCAAAAACCTTCTAACGTTAAAATCCCAGTTGTGCTCCTTGATTCCCAGTTTGAATGAAACCAAGAGCAAGAGGGAGACTCTGCTTTGAGCTGGGGTCCGGGGCGGGGCGGGGGGCGGCAAGCTGAAAGACTGCCTCCACTCTTCTGTTCCCCTGGGATGGGTCCACAGAAACTGTACCCTGGCTAAGGGGCTGAGGGTAAAGGGGCTTCCTGGGAAGCTGAAGCAACACTCCCTCTTTCTTCTGAGGCCTCCTCTGAACACTTTATATTGTTTCATGGTGGAATGGCTTAAGGGGGCCCCCGGGTCACAAGATCTTTCATATAAGCCTCAACCTCCTCCATGTAGAATTCTCGTGCCGCCTTTTACATCTGTCCTATGGAAGTTGCCCCATCCAACACAATCTACAAATTTTAATTAGCACTGCTTAATCTTATTAATGTGTATAAAAATCCAATCAAACAACAAATTATAGCAATTTGCAGTTGCAATATATTAAGGAATGTTGTGTGCTACAGGAAAAAAAAATCATGCTTATATGTAAATAAATGCAAATTCAGCTTTCCATCCTGTGTTTTGCACCTAGTTTTGGAGAAAACCAAGTCACTTAAAATCCTTATTTCTCAGTTGTATTCGATAAAATCATGCATGTTAATTATATTTCTATACTCATCTGACAGATAGCTGATAAGGTTCACAATGAAGCTAGTAATAGCACACGCAGCCCACTTTATTATCTTATGAAATTAGAGATTGAACATTGATTATGGCTAGTAGGGGAGTCTGTGCAGTAAGACAGAATGTGAGGAGAAGTACATAAAAACAGGGGAACCAGCCGCAGCATAGCTAAAAGAAGTTCAAAGTCATTAATTAACAAAGACAAATACTCCCCGTGAACACTGTGAGACTTGTGTGTTTTAGACCAAGAGATGAATTATTTATTTGTACCCTCACTGTACCGCAGAGTGCAAGTAGAGTTTGTTTAGCAGCAATGGTAGAAATATATTTGCTACGGGGGCAGCCTGGTAATGCTGCTTGTTAGGGTATGCTATTTGTAAGCAAATTTATATGAAAAGTCTGTGGTATCTAATTCTAAAATACTCCAGCCTCAGACTGAAGGGTGATTTTACAAACGTCCTGGAACACTCCATCATCCCTTCATTTTAATGTCTTTATTTTATGATTTTGTTGATGAAATACTACTTACCCAGTGTTCAAAATTCCTTTTAGGCTGCAGGCACTGGCTAGTTGACATGGCAAGCTATATTTTATGGCCATATATTTCAGTTCTCTCTGTCCAAGTTGGAGGACACAGTAGCCAAGATGGTTTTTCATCGTAGAAATATATTTTCATATTTATTTATTGATTTGACTAATGTATCTATTTTTCAATTCACATGCTTATGTTTCAATCCGTTAAAGTGATTCATGGTCAAATAATATGTTATTGCAAGTACAGAGGAGATAAAAACCCTGCCCGTTTGCTATAACACAAGAACAAAAATAATAAAAAAATTGCATGATTAAATATAGTTCCAATCCCCAAAAAATCAAAACTAAAATGATGTTTTTAATTATTTTGCAAAAAGGCATAAAATACAAGTATACAAGATTTTTTTAACAAAAGTATGATGCAATTACCTATGAAATAAGTTTGCCAGTAATAAATATCTTGTGGAGATTTCTTGACAAGATTAAGCATGCAATACAGACTCAGCATAAGGCGTAAAATTAACAGCAAACTGAAAGCTAAAACAGGTTTCAATTATTCAGCAGAAGGCAGGCTGGAAAAGCTGACCAAACGCAAGAGTAAGGACTACATTCTCCAAGCACCTTGCAGAAGCAGTTTGCTGTGATGAGAGGCCCACTAAGATCCTAGGTTCCTAGGACAAAAGCAGCCCCATGAGCATGCTTTCCTGAAGCCTGGAGCCATCCCTTCAGCTTAGCCCTGAAGGACTTTTGGGGTGGGGGGGTGAAGGTGTGAGGAAATGTTCTGGGCTTTTGCTGCCGGGACCCTCCCCTGGGTTTCACAACCAACTTCCTTTTACCTGGAATGTTGTTTTAAGGATGTTAGACGCATGGCTGAAACAAAAAACACACCTATGCGCATGTATCCATGTGCATGTACCCATATATGTTTGTATGTGTGCAGGTTGGGGAAAGTGTATTAATGAATACCAGAGAGGACGAGTTTGACATTGGGTGATTTTGGTGGCGATGCATTAAATAAAAAGCAACTTACACAGTTGACAAGCAACCACTTGAGGTTTGTCTTCAAGGGGAGTTGGCCAACAAGTTAGGGAGATCCTTAGAGGTGGAAGATTAAGGCTCTGAAGCTCCACGCAGACACAGAGGGTGTGGCTGAGATGGTACCCCTGTCCAGGTGCTGGCAAAGTCAAGGTGTTGGCTGGGCTCCTGCCACGGGTCAAGCAGCAGCAGAAGCATGGCTGTGAGCCCTTGCTTCTTCCTAAGTGTTCTCTGTAGTAAATCCAAGCCAAACATCAGCCACCTTTCGAAGAACTCTAGAAGTAATGAAATTATTACCAGTGGCCTGGAGAAAGGCTGCCTGACATCAGGATCATCACAGAGGGTTCTCTCTGATCTTCTCTCTGAGCCTTACAGCATCAGACCCCAGGAGAGGAGAGGAGTTAGAAATAGAGACACACGGGGTTTGGGGGTTGGCAGCTTGCCCTCAGATAGCTGCAGTGAATCTGAGGTCGGGGTTTGGCGGACTCTACCGGGAAGGACCATCGATCATGCCTGTGGAGGAAGAGAATCTCCAGGTAAGAGCCTCACCCACCCACATGCTGGGCTTTGCATACTTAAGAATTACAGAATATTCAAGAAATTTAGACAGTCTAGTGATCCTGGGAACATTTCTTCTGAGGTCATTCAAGGGAGACTGAGCTCAAATTTGTCCCTCGTTCCCTGGTCAGCTCCAACTGGAGCCACTCAGTTTCTTCCACTGAGTTAGGACATGCCATTTTGGTCCTTGGTTCCTCCTACAGGATCATGACCTCCCAGCAGAAGGGGCAATGTTAGACACAGAACAAAGACAGTGTTTTGTAATGTTTTTTCATATATAGATATTAAAACAAAAACATCTGAGATGGCTTATTCCTGAGAATTCACCCGGGAATCTAGATTGCAGGAATTTAAGAATAAGCAAATTGGAGATGAACTTAAAAAAAAGAAAAGAAAAGAAAGAAAGGAAGAAAGAAAGATAAAAGAAAAGAAAATTGTTCACAAGCTCACTATCAAGAACATCCATTTTAACACTTGGGTGCAGCGCCTGTCTTTTTCTATAAGGATTCACACTTTTTAAATTTTTAAATTAATGAATCCAGTCATCTAGATGGTCTTGCTGTCTACATTTTATACTAAATATTTTATAACCGAGAGTTGTCCCAACTTGGCCCCCGACAACATTTTGAATAGTTGCCCAACATTTCCTGGTAGACACGAACCGCAGATACCCAATATTTATACATGCTGCCGCCACCGAAGATGCTGCAATAAAAATCTCAGGGACAAAGTCTTCAGAAATGTCTGTAATTTTCTGAACTATGACCTAAAAACACCACTGAAGGCTATGCCCTTCGGCTCCTCAGAAGTGCCTGTTTCTTACATGCCCCCAGCATCAGAGTTATCATGATAATATTTTCATGAGCAAAATTTTAACGTCTGCAAATTTATAGGCAACTCAGTATTTCCTTCGTGTCTGTGTTCTCTTACTGGTCAGGGTTACGGTTTCTATTGACCAACCATTTTCATTTCATCACGCTAACTGCAGAGGAGCACAATGAAAAAATTAAACTTTTTCATAATTTGGCCTCCATAATGTGTGTAGACATTTCTTTCTTAAAGATTGTGTCCAGGGCAGGAAAGGCAACAGAATTCATCTTGCCAATCTTGAAACAAGCCTCAGCTCCTCCTCCCAAATATCACTGATAAAAAGTGTGGGTTGATTTCTACCATAAAAATCAGAGACGGGGAAGAGAGGGCCCTGCAGTGTCTGTGACCACTGGCCTTTATTTTTGCTCTTGGTGTTTTAATCACAGAAACAAAATACTCTCCTTCCTACCACCGTGCGTGTGTGTGTCTGTGTGTGTCTGTGTGTGTGTCTGTGTGTGT
>LOJH01000397.1:7070-19678 GCA_001685095.1 Ellobius talpinus | reverse complement strand
TCTTTCTTTCTTTCTTTCTTTCTTTCTTTCTTTCTTTCTTTCTTTTTAATTCTTTGGATTTTAGTAACAGCATCTTACTTTATAGTGTAGGGTGCTGCTCCCGCCTCGGCCTCTGAGTCTTCCTATAGCAAGCATGAACCTCCACACCATGCTGCTTTCCTTACAGGCCACACAAATCCCTATTGCAGTGACAGTGAAGTCACCATGAGTGGCATTTGCAAGGATCTTCCACCTGCTATCACTAAAAAGAGCTAGTCCATATCTGTGCAGTGTTCACATGGTACTCTGGCTTGGATCCTAAGGGTGAGTCCATAATGTGTCCCTCTAAAGCTTCAGTGGACAGGCAAGCAACCGATCAATGGAAGTTTCTAGAAAAATGTCTATCTACAGAACAATGCCCTTACCATCAACGTCTTAACTCATATTTTTTTTTTACAGCTGAGAGGAGTGCCTCAGAGAGCAGGTGAGGACATGCCCGGTGACACAGTTATGGCTGACCTGGATGAGGCTAAAGCGTTTCCTGTCACATGACCACGGAATGACAGTGCGTTGAAAGGTCAATCATTGAATAACTGGGGAAAACATAAGCTCCTTCCTTCTTAGAATCAGTTCTAGAAAGTTATCAGAGTTTTTTTTAGTAATAAATGCTTTTTGATGTACTTCACTCAACGTTTTCCAGAAGCAGTTTGTCTTACAATTCTTACTTTCCAATGATTAAATAAAAATCATGACCTTTCGAAGAGAAAACATCTGTGGAGTATTCTTCTTTCAAGTGGCCCTATCTAACCCTGTTAGGTCTGTACACAGCCTACTTCCGGATAGTTGATGGTCCAAGGCTCCACCGGGGCCTCCTCTGGCAATGCCCTGGCCAGCCCTTGAATCGTCTTCTGCAACGCTGTCTCCCAGGGACAAAATGTAGGTGGATTCCCACATTTGCTCTAATTTCATCACACCTTGAACTTCTCTCCTGCATTTCCGGACATCCCACGTCACCTCGAGTCTAGACTAGACACAAATTCTTCCAAGTGTTTCACTCCCCTCTTCAGCCTCTGCTCCCATGGTGGGATGGCTGGTTTGATTGTCTGATAGAAAGAGAGAGAATTGTGAGCAACTGTGGCACCCTCCCTCCCTCACTGGAGGTAAGCACACTTTGGAACCCTGAAAGTGAGAAGCGGGCCTGGGGGTTGGGGGGAGACGGGACCAGTTGCCACAGGACGTTGGCAATGGCTAAAATCCAATTACTGAAGCCCAGCAAAAAGTCTGGAAAAGGGTGTTTCTCATTTATTAGGTGAAAAATAACGGAAACCCTTTCTCTGTACAACTCGTTTCTACCTATAATAGCCTCAATTAGCGCAAACTGTCCTAGCAGCACCTCTTCTTAAAGGCCTATTTACTCATTTTCACTAAGCATGCCAAGTGTGGCTGTTATTATGGAAGTGCAAATTTTTTTAAAATCATTGAACTGTATTATATTAAAGCAATAAAAGTGATTATCCAGGACAAACCTCTCCAATTTACCAATGAGGAAAATGAGATTTAGCCTAAACTCATGCAGACAATTAAAAGACAAAAGTCTGTAGCAACGCCTGCACAGCCCTTGGCCAAGGCCCTTCCCCAGCTAGGACTTTGTCACGTTCTGCAAGGACAACCCTCGAGTGATTGTGGTCATCTTCGTGATCCCATGGTCCACTCCAATGAGACCCTGGGTAACAGGCTTTGGGTCCCGTTCCTTACTCACAGGGCTTACACGATGCATTCAAGGACACTCTGCTGGAGATGGTTTTATTTAGGTTATAGAATAAAGCCTGGAGATGGGAGGATGGCAGGATGCTGACAGCATCAGAGAGCATTTGGGTCCAGGTATGCTCTCCCCACGAAAGCACCAAAGGTCTGATGACCTCTGAGGCACATCTAGTGCACCTGGTCTTTCCAAGCACCAACGGTCCCTCAGAAGAGAAGATGCACTGGGTGGCTACTGAAAGACAACTTGTTCCATTTCGAGACCCGAGGACTGCAGTGACACCCTCGAAGTCAAACGTTATGCCCTTCCCCCACACACTAAGAAATTTATAGGCCAGAGACTTTGAGTTTCATTCCAAAACCACCAATGATATCTAGTCGCTTATTGGTTATTTACTAGAGGATCTTGTATGCCCCAAGCTAGCCCTTGACTTGATGTAGAGCTGAGGATGGAGCTACGATCCTCCTGCCTCTACCTCCCAAGTGCTTGGATGACAAGCATGTAGCATGATGCCTTGTTTGTATGGTGTTGAGGACTGGGCTTAGGGCTTGTGCACATCTACCTTCCTGAGTTACAGCACCAACCCTGTCTGTGGTCTTTATAAATAGGGTACCTTCTTGTTTGTTTATTTGAGACAGAAACCCCAGTAGAACCCAGACTGGCCTCGAACTTACTGTTCTCAGGAGCTCAGTTTTACAAGTGCTGAGATGATGGGCTTACTCCACCCCACTTGGCCAAGAGGGAATCTCCGTCTGGCTTAAAGCGGTAGCGGTTCCTATTGGTCTGGAACTCTGGCTTAGCGGGATCATCAATATTCTTAGCTTCATCATTATATGTGTGGTCCTATTGATTCTGTTCATAGTTTCAGTGTTAATAACTAAGTCAGGAGCCTTATTTCTTAATCTCATTTTATGCTCATCACTCACCCTAATCATTCTTTACATTAAAGGATTAGTGCCCTCAGTGTGACCCAACAAACAATTATCCACCCTGAAAAAAAATACTTTGCCAAAAAGGGAACAAGTCCTTTTTCCTCATAAGCAGGCTTAACAAAGAGGGTAATGGTCTCCAGGGACGTTTGGAAGTGGGAGTGTGTCTCCTGCATCAGAATGCCTCCCAGCAGACCGGCCGACAGTCATGAGTAGCCCTCCCAGCAGGCAGCACCTCTTTATGTTCTAAGCAAACGTCATCCTGATTTCTCCTGCCACAGGTGAGTGATTCCCTCCACTAGAAAAATTAAACACCTCACCACATGGTTTCTTCTCTTCAGCCAACCCAAAGTCTCATGAGAGACGAGGCAAAGAAGATAGCCAGCAACTCTACTGACCACTCAACAACAACAGATGCTCTCTGGTGGAGAGCACAGGACAGGGAACTTTGAAGATGTGTTCCGATTATCCCCAGGAGTTAGGGACAGAATAGGCCCTGATTCATCCACAGCCAAGCTGCTTTGGGGAGAAAGAGCCAGTACCCATTTGTTTCAAAGTCCTCTCTGCTGGTAAGAAATTACTTGAACTGTTAAAGAATATCACCCTTCTACCGTTCACCTAGGTAAATCTTGGGGTCCAGTCACCTCATTAATGAGAGATTCTGAGCCTGCTGGAAAGCCTCCCAAACAAGCACTCATGCCCACGACATCAGGAAGATTTTCATTAACAACAAGCTGTGGCCTTTGAGGCTTCTTCTTGCTAAAAGACCATCAAAACTCAACACTAGTTACTGCCCTTGGTTCTACAGCTGGCGAGTTAGCCTGAGCCTCCACTAAACACTGGTAAGTGTCCTGATCTGTGCTGCACAGAGGCCAGGGAAAGCATGTGCTCAGGAGGGTGGAGTGGGAGGATAGAAGTCGTGTTCCCCTAGAAAGCCCCTGGCTTTGGGCAAAGCACACCTGAGGGACTCTCCAGCTGCAACTCACCCAACCTGGATGAGCTCCAGTTGTCACTGTCATTGCTGACTTGGGGGAAAAACTACTCCTGAAAGGCTGGAAGCCTTGAATGAGGTAACAAATACAGATATCAATGTCTCTCCCCGTGACAGACGTTCGTTAGATAGTGACCATGATTACTGTCGCAGCGAAACACCATTATCGACAATAAACCAAGCTGAAAGACGCCCGCCCTGCTGGACTGTCATCCACTATTATTTCAATTAATTGATTTAAGGAGACTTAAGGACACTGGTTCCAAAACAGAATCCATTAATGGGGAAGCACAAGGTTAAAGTGAACAAGTTTGCGGTCTGCGGTTTAAAATCTGCTCCTTGCCTACTGGAGTTTGCTTAAAGAATTTAAGGATTCTTTGTTTTATAGTCTTTGTCTTCTTAACATAGACTATCAGTAACAACACAAATATAAGTCATAACCTGAAAGCCACTGCGGGACTAGGGAGAAAAGTACTTACCACAGGAGTGTGAGGACCTAATTCAAACTCCCAGAACCCACCTGTGGTGATTTGAATGAGACCATCCCTCATAGGCTCAGGTATTTGAACACTTGGTCTCTAGTAGGCAACACTGTTTGGGAACACTTAGGAGGTATAGATTGCTGGAGAAAGTCCCAGGGGAAAGGCTTGAAGAGTTAATGCCTTGCCCCACTTCAAGTTGGCTCTCTGTTTCATTCTTGCCTTTGAGTATGTGTTCGCTCAGCTTCCTGTTCCTGCTGCCATGCCTGCTGCTTGCAGTTATGCCTCCCGACCTTGATGGACCATTATCCCTCTAGAACCATAAGCCAAAGTAAAGGCTCCCATAAGCTGCTATCGGTCACCGGGTTTTGTAACAGCAACAGGAAACTCACTACCACACCAGAAAAAAAGGCAGGCAGGATAGTATGTGTCAGTAATCCCGCCACTCGCATGATAGGATCAGCAGTAGAGAGAGGAGAACCCAGTGAAGCTGTGAGCCAGACAGCCTGCCAGAAAAGCAGCAAACAACAAAAGACAGGCCTGTTCTCAAGCAAGAAGGTGAGGACCAACCTCTGACCCCCACAGGCATGTCATGCTATACATATACAAAGAGATACATACATACACACATATGCATACACATGCTCACTAACCACCAAAACATGCTGTTATTCAATCAGAAAATTTGTCATACATACATAATAGATGTACAATAAAATATTTGTCAAGACAATGAAAGCTAACAAACTCAAAAATGCCTACATTCAATGCTTTACATCACCCAAAATATGTCTAAGCATCTTTGGCGATTACAAAAAATAAAAGTGAAAGTTATAATAAAACAGTTAAACATATTTTCTGATCTTTTCAATAGTCACTGCAGTGTTAAGCAACCAACATGCATTGCGTACTGGGAGCAAATGCTGAGGAAATAAAACCCAGGACTTAGGAACTATTGAAAAAACAGACAGTATATTATAAATGATTTTTTAAAATTAAAATGTAATTTCTGTGTTATAACAAGGAATATATGTATTATATTTGGAAGTACAGGGACAAGATATGTAAATTGTTTTGCAGTGTGAAAGAGATATCACAGAAGAAATAAAGTGTGAGTAAAGACTTGAAGGAAGGAGGGGGAGCCAGGAGATGAAGAGGTGAGTGAACCGAGTTCTCCAGGTGCAACACCAGGGGCATCACCTGCAGAAAAGCAGGATGTGTGAGTGCATCACATCCCACACCAAGCTCACAGAGCAAGTTCCATGCTGGAAGGAGGAAGAGGCACAGGCCCCAGCAAGAAAGATCCTATGAGACATTGAAGAGTTTCAATCGCATCTTTAGGGAAAGGGGAAAAAATGACTGATCAGAAAGCCAAAAATTAGGGAGTGAAGTAGCAGCTTTACCAAGAAATTGTACAGTACAGGAAGAGACCTGGGCCTATGAGGCTTCTGAGAGAGTCTGGCCAAGGTAACTAAGCCAATAGTTAAGTCCTTTACTGAGACCAGAGTCCTTAGGAGGGTCAGGTGGACATGGACGGGGTGTGTATCACACCGACTTCTATGTGCCTGGGGGTTGTAGGAAGAGGAAAGGCAACCCTGGAGACAGCTGGAACCACCTGCCCAGAGCTCACCTCACTGGAAAAGACAAAGACGGGAGGATGGGATTCATGGGAACAAGCAGAGTCACCCGAAGATAATGTGGTGAGTCAATGAGAAAGGAGTCAAAGATAAGACGCGAGAAATGATCTGCACTCAGAATCAACTAATGAGAGGTAGTCCCACGAGGCAGATTAAGGGGAGCTGGACTCTGGGTAGAATGTGACAAAGGTGGTGGCAATTCACACTGCACAGACAGGCTCCCGGGTACCTAGAAGGGCAAAAGAGGAGAGTAGACCAAAGAAAATTCCAGAGTTTTAGTGTGAAGACTAATCTGAAGGAGGAGATTTAACAGGACGAGCAGGGGGCCTCTGTCGGGAAGTAGAGTCATACCCTGACACCTGAGCAGTTCTGTAATGCACAACTTGCCAAAGTCTCCAAGTCAAAGGGAAAACAGTCAGACCGAATGAACCTCAAAAGCACCAACTCTGTGCTACTTACTCTAAGAAGTCTACTTTGGGGGCCAGAGAGATGGCTCGGTGGTTATGAGCACTCACTGGTCCTCCAGAGGACCCTGGGTCAACTCTCAGCACTCTGTCAGTTCACAAACCACAAATCAGCTGTAGGGGATCCAGTGGCCTCTTTGGGCCTCTGTGGGCACTGCACCATGTGGTGTACAGACATGCTTACAAGCAAAACACTCATAAACATAATTACAAATATATTTTAAAAGAAATAGTTCCTAGATATTAGAAAATAAAAATAAGGATAGAAGGGTAGAAAAAAAGTCACACTATACAAACTCTAATCAAAAGAAAATTTGTATGTATATGTTAATATAGGAAAGTGTAGGCTTCAAAACAGAAATTATTATCAGAGCAAAGGAGGCCTATATCATTTTTTAAGAGAGTCTATTCATTTGAAAGAAACAGCAGGCACAAATGTGTATGCACCCAATAACAAAGCGTTGAAATTCATAAGACAAAAATCAACAGAAACAAAAGGAGAAACGCAAACACTGGATCACACTTCTCTTACATAACTACCAAAACAAGCAAAACCCAGTAATGACAGAAGATTTGAACGTGACTAACAAACTTGACCTAATTTGTTCTCAATTGTGTCAGAATAAACATTCTTTTCAAGTGCACATGAAGCATTCTCTAAAATAGACCAGATGGCATGCCATCAAGCAATTCTCAATAGACTCCAAAGGATTAAAGCCATCCAAAGTAAGTTTTCTGACCATAGGATGCTTAAGTTACAAAACAATAATAAATAGAGCTGAAAACACATGACCACTTGGAAATAAAAGTACACTCGAAAAAAAGAACTGTCTAAATAACTACAGGCTGGATACCATTTTCAATTGATGATAAAACTGAAGTGCACGCTGTGTCACTATGGCAGTAATCAGAGGACAAGTTGTCCTTGGAAATTTGCATATCAAAAGAAAGATGAAAGGCTAAAAATTAAGCACTGGGCACCATTTTCAAGAAGGAAAAAACAGCGAAGTAATTCCAAGACAGGGGAAGAAAGAAACGAGTAACGAGAGTGGAGATCGATGAAATGTAAAACAAATATATAACAAATATAATTTATTTGGTCATGCATAGACCCAACATGACAGGGTGGAATGAGATATTCCATGCATGTGGAATCCATAAGAAAGCAAGAGAAGCAGGACTCACATCAGATTAAATAGTCTTCAAATTAAAAGCAGTACAAAGAGACAAGGAAGGCCATTGCTAAATGATAAATGAAGCGAGAGGAAACAGAGATTACACATATAGATGTACTCAATATTAAAGCATAAAAACACGTAAAGTTATGAACTAACTTAAAGCAAGAGCTACATCCCAGGAGCTGGAGAGAAGGCTCTGTGATTAAGAACACGGGCTGCTCTTACAGAAGACCTGGGTTGGAGCCCAGCACCTACACGGTCGGTTACGAAATCTGTAGCTCCAGTTACAGAGCATCCCACATCCTCTTCTGTGTTCTTCAGGTACCAGATCTGCATGCAGAACAGATGTGTATATATAAGCACACATACAGACAAAGCTCTGAGATAGATTCCAATACAGTAATAATCAGAGACCCAAACACCCAACTTTCATCAGTGGACTGATTATCCAGACAGAAATCATCCAAGAAACAAGGTTTTAAGTTGCACCATGGGCCACAGGGACCAAACATGCTTTCAGAAAAATCCACCCTGTGTAACTACAGAATACACATTCTTCTTGTCAGTCCTTGGAATACTCTCCACCATACATTGTGGATAGACCACAAAACAAGTCTCAATGGATTCTGAAAACTCAAAAATGTACCAAGTATTTTTTTAAACCACAAGGAAATAAACCAGAAATCTGCAAAAAAAAAAAACCACCAAACAAGGCAATTATACAACTGACTCTCGAATAACCCTGTATCAAAAAAGAAATCTAGAATGAAAATCTGTTTCCTTGAGCCAATTCAATTAGAGTCCTGACATACCTAGACCTATGGGATGCAGCAAAAGCAGCAGCGAGATAAAGTTTATCACAACTGACACCTGTACCCAAAAAGTCAAACAGAGATCCTATCACTACATCACAAGGAAACCAAGAAAAGAGGGGGAGGGAGGGAGCCCAGCATTAATAGAAGGAAATAAGTATAAATAAATTATAATAAAGTCTGCAAAATAAGACAAGAGCTACCATTGTACTAAAGGGGGAGACTGAAAGCTTTCTCAGAAATAAATGAAGTAAAGATGAAAAAATCAGCGAAAGATGAGCAAAATGAAAAGCTTGCTCTTTGAAAAGATCAACAAAATTGACAAATCCTCCCTTAGCCTGAGAAAATGGCAGAGAACATTCAAGTGTATAAAATCGGAGATGAAAATGGAGACGTTCCCACTGAAACCACAGAAAATCACGGTGGGTGTGGAATTTTTATGAATGTCTATACACTAGCAAACTTTATAGCCTAGAAGAAATGGGCAAATTTTGAGCACACACATTACCAAAACTAAATGTTGAAGAAATAGAAAACCCGAACAGACCAATAGCAAGCAGTGAATAACTTCTCAAAGAAAGTCTTGGAATCAGCTCACTTCACCACTGAGGTCTGCAAAAGCACTCAAAGAAATGCCAAGAACGTCTTCAAATACTTCAAAAGCTGAAGTGCAGGATTTCATTCAAACATATTCAACCATCCTAATACTGCAACCCTCTAATACAGTTCTTCATGCTGTGGTGACCCCAACCATAAAATTAATTCCATTGCTGCTTCATAGCTGTAATTTTGCCACTGTTATGAATCATAATGCAAATATCTGTGTTTTCTGATGGTCTTAGGCTATCCTTGTGAAAAGGGTCATTGGGCCCCCAAAGGGTCGTCACAACCCACAGGTTGAAGACTGCTGTTTTACAAAGTCAGCACAAAAATACAAAATTAGAAAGGTCATGACAAACACAGGAAGAACAGCCATAGCTGACCAAAGTACTGAGAACTGTGGCTGAGTGCTCAACACTAAGTGGAACACCAATGTGAACCCTCCCCCAAGAAGGCTCAGGGAACATGGCAGACGTGGGGTCGGAAAGAATGTAAAAACTGTCAGATGGGGAGAAGTGTTGTGAGATGCTGGCTTCTACACAAGGAGGGGCATTGCACCATGCTCACAGTAGCTGTGGTCACCTGCATAAGATCTGCACAAAGTCAAGTCAGTCAACACTCCAGCCTAGATGGGGAGGGGTCCTACTCCTAGTGGAGGAGCTATTGGCAGTTGTGGTATTTGACGCTGGTAGGCTGGCCTTGCTCTCAGGAATGACCTTCTACTCACACACATTCAGGCATCCTAACAAAATGTGATGGTGAGTGTGTGTGTGCGTGTGTATGTGTATATTTTCTAAATGACAAAGTTTGGAGATAAGTGTTGAAGTATCTGAAGGGTAGACTTTGAGTTGAGAAATGAGAACAGATATGATTATAATACTTTATATATATATGAATAAAATTGTCAATGAATTTATATATGTATATATGTGTATACATATGTACATGCATATATATATGTGATTCTATTTACAAGAGAAAATAGGATCAAAGTACATTATATAAACATGTGTATGTATAAGAGAGAGAAAGCAACAGAGAGAGGAGGGAGAGGGATAGGTTAATATTCTCGAGGATCAGAGATGAAAAATTCTCAATAAAATGCTAGTAAGCAAACACAGCGGCATGTAAATAAGCTATTCAACATGGTCAAGTGGGAGTCACCCAGGGATGCAAGGATAGCTCAACATATGTCTATCAATAAACACGGTCCGCCACATCAGCATTATAAAGGACATAAGCTATATGATCACCTCAAGAAACATAGAAGAGAAGCTTTATGAAATTCAACATCTTTTCCTGAAAATGTACACAAAGAGATTGACACTAGTATATCTTACAGATGCCTGCATATCCCATCTGTCCCAGTACTACTCACAATAGACGAAATATGGAATCAGCCTGGGGGTGTGTCAACAGAAGAATGGATAAATAAGATGGAGTCCATGTACATAGCAGAGTGTCGTCTGGCAGCAGAGAAGACTGAATCATGCCATTTCCAGGAAAATGGACCTGAATATGTTCATGTGAAGTGAAATAAACCAGACTCAGGAAGGTAACTATGGCCTGTTTTCTCTCATCAGTAGAAACTAGAGAACAAATAAAGACATCCAGAACATATAAGGGGGGTTATTAGGGATGAGGAGCAGAGCCAGGTTGGGGGAAGGGATAAAAGGGAGTAAAGATGGGAGGGAAATAGAATCAAAGTACATTATATGCACATGTGAAATGTCACAATGGTACCCATTGTTTTGTGCAATGTATGCTAACAAAAATGCTAGACAAATTAGGTATTAAAAAGAACATAGCTCAGTATAATAAAGGCTGTGAATAAATCAAGGCTAACATTGCCCTGAGCAGGAAAAGGCTTCATGCTTTCTCTCTACAGTTGTGAGGAAGAAGAGGATGGCCTTAACCCTCCCTTTTGTTTCACACAGAGCTGGAAGGGCCAGTAGATGATCACACCAGAGAATGAAACTGTGGACACCTAAACCAGAAGCCAGGAAGTCAGCCGGCCATTGTGTCATAGATATCAGATAACATCATCTGTTATGTAAGAAACAAATCCAGCAATTTCACCAAGTATCTATTAGAAGTGATAAATGAACACAGAAACATTGCAAGATACAAATTCAATATACAAAAAACCCAGTAGAAGTATGTCTATATGCCAAAGGCAAATGATTTTGAGTAGAAATTAAGAAAGCAATTCTATTTACAATAGCTACTGAAAAATAAAATACTTCCAAAAATGTAACCAGAGGAGAAAGATGTGTAGAACGGAAATTACAAAACATTTAACAAAGAAGTTGAGAAGAGAAACAAAATGTAGATATCCCATGCTCATAGAGTGATGGAATATTATTAAAATGCCCATACTACCCAAATAATTTTACAGATTTGAGGCAATCCCCATCAAAATATCAAAGACATTCCTCACATAACTAGCAAAAGCAATCCTAAAATTTAGATGAACCCATTCACACTCGTATGCATATACACATGCACACACACATATACACACATGCACATACACCACATCAAGCCAAATAACTAAAGCAAATATGAGCTTTTTAAAAAGAACAGCTCAAGATCACTTATTTGTAATTTCAGCGTTGTGTAGCATTATCTGACGTCAAAATAAACTGCCAATCTAGAGCGATGAAGGTGGGCATGTAAACAGTCATACTAACCAATGAGAGAGAATAGACAGGCCCGCTCCATGCAAACTCATGCACACATATGCAAAGGAGTGGCTACAAAGGTGCTGAGAGCCACAGCCTGCTGGAGAGGAAAGTCTTTTGCTAGATGGCATTGAACAGCAGTCATTGCTGGTCGAATTCCACCACAAGAAGGAGAGTTCTAATGGAGGAGACGTGTGAATTGCCAGTAGTACCAAATAAAAGAGGAAGATAGTAACAGTGATAAGCTAGGAATAAAATTATAATGGCTTTTATAAATTGAGGCTTCCTGGTACAGGTGCAGAATGGAAGGGGGACAATTGGTGTCAATTTTTTATTTAATCACCCTCTGGGCTCTCAGAATTCATGTCGTCCTAGTTTGCTTTCCAGGGTCTCAAAGCCCAGCCTGGGGGTTCATCCTGAGCTCTTTCCATGAGCTTCCCCAACTTCCCCCTGCCACAGTGGGGTTCCATGGGGAGAATGAATTCCTTGCCACAGCCCCAGACTGATCTTATCCATCCCTGAAGTTTTTGTAGGCACACCCTCTGCCCTCTCGATGCCATACTCACTGTATAGAGAAGCAGGGCCTTCTGTTATTAAACTGGCTCCTCCCTCTTTGTCTCTTTGTTCTTATCTGTCAAGGCTTTTCCAGGAATCGTTAACAACCATAGACTTGACACTCTGTTTGACATATCCAACTTCCACTTGCCTTAATCAGAATTATTCTCCATTTGTGAATATGCAATTGTGCAAGGCAGAAATTATCTGGCAGGAAGGTGGGAAAGGAGGAAGCTTAGCCAGTAATATGCCTTCCTTGCAAGCTCAAGGAGCTGGGTTGGATACCCAAATGTTGTGGCATGCATTCCCAATCCAAACAATGAGGAGAATCAAACTGGTGAATCCCTGGGTCTTGTTAGCCAGCCAGTCTATTCTATTTGACCAGTTGCAGGTCAGTGAGAGAACCTGCCTCAAAACTCAAAGTGGATGGATACTCTTGTTTCCTCAGGCATATGCGTATGTGAACTGCATGAGCACATGTGCACACATGTACCTGCACACACACACACACACACACACACACACACACACACACACA
>LOJH01000396.1:40598-53652 GCA_001685095.1 Ellobius talpinus | reverse complement strand
GCGCGCGCGCGCGTGCACGCGCGCACGTGTATATATGTGTGTGTGTCTTTAACCTTGATTACAAAGTCAAACCATTTTAGCTGAAACTGAAAATATCTGTGTATTTATAGAGAAAACAGAGGGTTGTGTTTTGATAAGGTCTCCAGAGGAGCAGGGCAAAGCCTAACCCTGGAAGAAAGAAAGGCTGCCTGGGCTTGGTATCAGACAGCGGCTAACGAAATCCTAAGAGAATTTGTTACATGAGCCAGTGGGCTGAGGCAACCTTTAACATGCGGGAAACTGGAGTTAATTAAACAGTTACAAGAACCCTACCTATCATCCTGGCATGCGCTCTGTCCCAAGCCCATTTACATTTTAGAATTGAAAAACTGTTCTCCGGACTATTGATAAAGCGTGTTTACTGTCTCCATTGATTTGCTACTTTTGCGTAACCCTTTATGTTTTAATTATTTTATAGTCTTTCTTGAAGGCTCTTCCGTAGCACTTGCTATCTGATCAGACGTCACTGGCAATTACTGAACACCAGGAACCCACCTTTTAATGGATTCATCTGCTTCAAAGTTATTAGATGACGGTGGGAGCGGAAATGTTAAGGAAAAAAAATAATAGTGCTGAGCAGCTATATCCAAACCACAAGTGTGTTGTTCACGGTAGAAGGGGCGAACTCGGGTTATGCGCCTGCTTTATATTCACGGGAATGGAAGAAGACTCTGTCTTAGACAGTTTGTCACAGAAATCACACAGAAGGCAGCTATCAATTGGATAATTAAGATACAAATTTAAACACCTGAGGAGCTTGCATTCTGAGGAAGAGCAGGAATAAAAATTATTCAAAACTGGGTATTTTTATGGAATGAAATTTTTATATACTACAATAAATTTAAATTGTACAATGTATGTTTATTTCTTCATTTGCCAGCCTTTATTGGGTGCTTATATCAATACTGTACAAAGAGTCCATTAAATGGCTTGTCTCATGAAGTGAGGTATGTTGGCCCCATTTTTCACACAAAGGGACAGAAACTTAAATAGTAACCAGGTCATGCATCCTGTATATAGATTTAACCCTTTTGATGTTTGATCCCAGACCTCTATAGTATAACCATTAGGCAGTATCTAGGAGACATATTTTGATATTGAACCCTAAATACCACTTTTAAAAAATGGTTAGCTCATTTTTATGATTTTACTTTTTACTACCCAAATATCTACCCCAAATCTCAACTTGAAGATCAAATTATGACAACAATTTCTGAAGTTCAAGATAGCTTGAGGCCAAGAATCATACAAAAGGAAGTGGATGGAAATTCTCTCTTTCGAGGGGCCTGACCATTTATTCTGTGTGGATTTCTAGAAGGAGGCATAGTAAGGGAAAAAAGGAATCTGCTTTGTATTTATTGTTAGAAATTTGCATCTAACTGTGTTTTATATTCCAGAAGGAGAAAAAAAATGTTCCAAAAGGGATGCACAATCCCTCACAGCAGGACAGGGACAAAGAGGAGAGCAGTCTTGGTGTGCTTCCTGTTCACTTGATGCTTTAAAGGCAACATGAGAAAGCAGAGCTGCCTCTTGAGATATTTTGAATCAGAACTGAAAAAAAAATGCTCAGAGCTGGATCTTGAATAACTTGCCTCATAATGATTTTGTCAAGAGCTGGACCTGGGTTTCTGCTTGTCAACTTGGATGAAAGTCACTGGCAGGGAGCCAGGCATCCTCAGAGCCTCCCAGTAAGTGGGCATCTCTTGTTAAAGCTCATTGGGGTTTGATAATAGATCATACCAAAATGCTTTTATATTAAGACAAACATCAACACGTAGGGAGATTTAAAATAAACCATGGGAGTATTTTTTAAGATAAAACATCAACTCTGACAGAATTATTGAACCATGAATAGGGCTCTTAAGCCAAACATGACCCTAATTCCTGTCGCTAGACGCTCACCCTTTCCTCCCTTTGGTTGTAGAAGGATGTGGGTAGTCTCTGTTGTTCCTGATGTCCCTCATCTATGTCACCATCGTCACTTAGGAATTTAGACTCCTTAAGTCTGTAAATGTCTTAGGGGTCTGTAAAGATACCTCCGTCTTCTGGACCCACATTGAAGCTGGGAGCTTTCTGTGAATCCTGTAACAGAGCACACGTAAGTCTTTTTCTACTTCAACATGAGTTTCACTTGGCTTGCCCCCCTCCAGACTCACTTATACTTATTATCATGGAATGAAATGCCCTGCCTCAGAGAAAGGGATTCCTGTCTTCGGTGCATGGGAGAGAGATTAGCTTGGGATAACCATGCCGGTCGCTCCATCAGAATGGTCCCATCTCTAGTCCCTAGGCCCTGACTGAGATAGTCTTCTGAAGGAAAGTCTATTGTCTAACAATAGGCTTGAATTTGGAATTCTGCCTCATTTTATCAGGATAATTTGCACTACTTAGTAAGATAGTTTCCTCTCTGGCCAGTTCACAGTCCTTGGCTTGAAGTATATTCTAAGTTTTGACTTGATCTGGTCGCGGCCTCAGAACAATTCACAAGGTATGTGGTTTCCTAAACATTCTAGATTTACTCCTAGGGTGATGATCACTATTCTGCTTCAGAACCAGGCTAATGTGGTTTAAATCGCTTCTTCTCAGCCTACTTCATTATGGTTCATTCAGGTAGGCACAACCATATTAGCCAATCTGTGTACCACGGTCTCCAGCCTGTCATGAAGGCCATTCCTCAGCACTGGAGAAGTGGGTATGCCACTCTGGGTTTTTTTGGTTTTTTGTCTGTTTGTTTTGTTTTGTTTTTAACTGAGAGAATGCATTGGATGGTCGGCACACACTTGTGCTTTGGGGTGGGTTTTGTTTGTTTGTTTTGTTTTGTTTCTTTAGCATCTTTTTAATGTAATCTGTCTCAAGGGTCTTCAACTCCAAGCCAACTTTACCTTTTACTTTAAAGAAGACCTTTACTGTTCCACTTGATATGAAAGTAAAGAACAATGATTTGAAAGACATCTCATTTGTTTGTTTATTTACTTTCACATGCAAGTGAGGAGGAGGGAAACGGTTTGTGGGTGTGTTACACAGAATAAAAGGCACACTTCACAATGCATCTGTCAGCCGCAGGGGCAGATGTGCTGTGGCCTTAGCTCCTTGGGCCCAGGCTTAGGGGTGTGTGACAGCTATTTGGAGAGCACCCCTCATGCTACAGACAATATTTAAACCTCCCTATCTATCATCCTGTTTGTGCTACCATTGTGACTGTTTTTGTTTCTATCTTTCACAACTTCTTTCTTCCACTCCATCTCCTCTGTCCTTCCCTGGGCATGCCCACAGGTTTTCTCAGGGTCAGACTGATTCCATGGCCTACTACCCTTCTACAGCATGTGAATTTGCTGGCCCTTCTCATAGTACCAACCCTACCCCCATGCCGAAAGTCTGGCAGGCACCTCTGTTGTCTCCAGCCCTGCCACAGGAGATTGCTTCTTTCTTAGGGCTAAGAGTCTGATTCAGGAATGCCTGCAGCTTCTTCTCTGAGTCTCCCTAGTGCCTGACGAACAAGGCAATACCATAGCTGTCCAATTTAACACTGACAGGGATTAAAGCAGGGTTTCACAAAGCAATGCACTCGCCACCAGCAACAGAAGCAAGGGACAGGAAAAAGGACAGCAGCTCCCTGACCTGTATCCATCACGTTCATTTCCTCCAACATTATAAGACACCGCATCTTCTAACAAAGATGATTCCCGAATACTGGTTTTTCTACACACCAATCGGAGAACACAGCAGGTACAATTTATACTAAGCATGTGCATCTGTAAGTCCTAAGAAATTTGGGGAATTATGAAGGTCCACCCCTCCCCCTTTCTTTCACAAGGCATGTGAAAGCATTCTTCTCCCACTAAATGGATTTAGTCTAACTGCCTGATTCATTATGCTAAAACCATGAAGCAATTTCCTGTTCAAAGCCCAGCTCACAGGCTCTCTGTTGTCAAGTATGTGAATTTCAGATTAGAAATGTGTTCATTTGGATAGCTTGAAAGGAAAGCTTTGTTGTCGTTTGGCTTTATGTTCTGCCAGAAGCCAAATCCCCCCTCTTGAGCAGTCACCAGCCAAATACCAGACCTCAACTCTGGATTCAATATCTTGAAAGAAATGTAAACACCCCTGGCCTCTGCGGTCAGAGCCAAGGCTTCAGGTCTGACTTCCCTCATAATAAAATTCTCCCGGGTGATGATTTCTGACAGATAGGAGCAAATTTTAGGGTCTCTCCTCCCCCTCCTACCATCACACACCACATTTTTTTTTAAAGGCAGGAATATTTCTGCCAGATCATCCTGCAATCCAGCTTATCTTTATTAGCAATGGAGCCATTTGTCACAGAGCTGTGACCTGAAGTTCCCTTCCTGTCAACCCTTAGGCTGAACACTATACAGCTCTGTTCTGGTCACTTGTTGTCACCAGTGTTTACCCTGCCCCACCCCTTTATCCATATTAGGAAAACTTACACAGCTGCTCAGAAAAATCCAAGAAACAAACTCAGGGCAGGTGGTGCCCAGATACATCTAGGGAAATAGAATGAAATCACACTTTATTACCTAAAGAACATAGAAGTTCTGATGCCACTGAGAAATTCAGGCAATAATTTTCATGCAGATTTTTACACCTTTTTGAAGCTGCAAGATTCTGTTGTAGTGCCATAGTTTAGGTCTTATGATGCCCATGTGACCACTTAACTATTAGTGGTCGAGAAGTAATATTGAGGGGGCTGCAAGATGGCTCAGCAGATAAAGGTGCTCGTTGCCAAGCGTGAGTTCAGCTCTCAGGAACCCACACGATGAGAGTAAAGAACCAATTCCTGCACGCTGTGCTCTCACTTCCACTGACCAAGCCGACACAGAGGCACCCTCACATACACGAGCATGTGCGCACATGCACACACACAATTATTTAGTAATTAATTAATAAGTAAAATGTTTTGAACACTTATTTATTGATGCGTCTTCTGTACAATTTTCAATACATTCCTGTCTGTGGTTTTACTATATAGTATTGTTAATTGTCACTGCTATGAATAACTGGTATCTGTTTGGTGTTTTATGGCTTCCAAGGTTATTCCATCAGCATCACACCACTTTGTTCTAGGAGAGAAGTCTCAACACTGACCAAAATTTGCAAATGAGGAAATAAGGTGTGTGTGTTTATGTAGAGGGTCTAAACCAGAACTTGGGCTTTAGATTTCTTGAATAGTTTTATTAATTCATCCCAATTCTGATACCAATCTCAGCCACTAATTAAGGGTTAAGCTGTCATTAAATCTTTCTTGTGGCTTTCTTATTTTGAGGTCAAATATAATAGAACATATGGCCTCAAGTCTATTTGGCTCACCAGAAAAGAGACTGTGTGCACAGTGACAATCTTTCTACATATTTTAGCCATTTTCCCCCCACGAGACAGGGTTTCTTTGTGTAACCCTCGATGTTCTGGAACTCACTCCATAGACTGGCCTTGAACGCAGAGATCCACCTGCCCGTGCCTTGCCCCTCAAGTGCTGGCATTAATCCCAGGAGAATTTAAACTACAAAACTAACTCAACTGTGAACCAGAAAAGTTAGTGCAAATCTCATCGGCACAACCGGCCTCATGTGGAAAGGCCCCGGGCCCTCTGGTGAAGCAAAGCAAAATTGGTGAGAAAGTACAAACAAGAACGAGGATGGCTCCTACGTTCTTTGGTGAAGTGGATCAAAGCAGGAATTGCCAAGTTTTAGCTATCCAGTTCTGACCTCCTTTTCCTCTGCCCTCTGTCACCCAACGTACGTTCTTGAGTTGAACACAATGATGAAACAAATGGAACACAAAGTGCCCACCCTCAAAGCACTACTTCGTGCTCTTCCAAGCAGGAGGTCGGCCAAGGAAGGAGTTATGTGAGCCTACAGCGTGCCCTTTGCATTAGGTTCTGCAGGGACACTCTGAGGGCTCAGTTTCATGGAGCTGGTTGATTTGGAACTACATTTCCCAGAATCCCCTTTTTCACATAGTCTGGGCTACTGTAGAAAGAAGTAGGACTCATTCTCCCCAAAAATGTCAGTGGTGAAATGTGGAGATCACCTGAAAGATGCTAAAAGAAGCCAGCTTGTCCTCATTGGTCCCAGCTTGCACTCAGTCTTTCCCGTGTCTGCCAGCAGTGCTGACCAGCAGCGCCCCAAGTTCCCTACCATACCCTTGGCTGACCATCCACAGAAGTAGTGGTGCCCACAAGTGACAGCTTTCCAAAGGCTTTAGCCCTGCTACCATGAGCAGCCTTGTCCTAACACCCACCCCTCCTACATTTCCCTGCAAGCTTGGGCATGGTGTGGAGGAGCTTGCAGAGACTTCGCTGTCCCGCCATTCCTCCTTTCTGAATTCTTACACCCCCAACCTCTTGGGTACACAAGCTCTCACGCCTGCACCAAATCATCACTCCATCATACATTACTTCAGTTTCCTGAATGCCAGTGGATTCAGCCACACGTTAATATACATACCCCTTCTTTATAAGGTGTAGCTGAGAGTGTTGGGCTGTCTTAGCTATTGACGAACATAGGGCAGATGGGACATTATGATTCATCTCATTCCCCACAATCTTATGACCAGATGTATTAATTTGGAAAGGGAAAAAACCATAAGCAACGACAACAACAAAGATAAACAGTTGATTAAGACCCAGGTATTTGGGTGGTCACTAAAGCATCTTACAGCTTACATGAAACTTACTGTAACAGGATCAAAGTGAGGTCTTTTCTATTCCCTCACTCTACTAAGATAAAGTCATTCATCAACAACAAAATGTACCCATATAGAGCAGCCTCGAATAATAAGAGGTAACTCTTCATATCACTGTGTGCTTATAATAACGCACTAGTAACAGAACTGAATAGATCTCATCTTGAAGCGATGTCCATTCCCAGAAATAGGAGGTGTGTCTCATTCTCTAAAGAGAATTTTCTCAACAATTACCTAAGTCATTTTTAGCTGTTTATCCTCAACTTTTCTGTGTAATTAGAGGGGACATCAACGATAAAATGAAAGCAATTCATAATGAAGCCTAAATCAGCGAAGGGTCTGAAAGTGGGAACCGAGGGACAGTGGGGGAGGGACACGGCGCCCAGTGATCATCAGTGCTGTGGAACTCTGGGAATGGACAGAGATGTAACTAGCAGGTTGAGCATAAGACATAAACCAGAGCTTTCTTTAGTCTCTATGGGAGAAACAAAAGAAGGCCAACACTCAGGAGGATGTGCTCTGAGGACTGCTGAGTGAGAATGCTCCCTTCTGGCTGCACCCTGCATGCATGACTAAAGGATTGGGGACTTCATTTTTCTCACATAAATACCCCGGGATGTATCTGCCAAAGACGCTAACACATTAAAGATAGTCGATAAATGTTCTCTAAGTGAAGAGATACGTCCTTGGAAGAGATAAAAGAGGGAGGCCAGGACAGCAAGGCTGGGCTTGCTCTCCCTTAAGAGATGCTCAAATGCATTCAATACCTATTCACAACATCTGTACATCACTTACTCTCCTGACCCTTATTTGTTGACATCCAGTGATCTTACACAATTTCCAAGGATCATCAAATGAGCAAACTTGTCTGCTTCTAAGTATTTCCCAAGCTTAATATACTAAACACCTACAAACCTTGACAAGAGGGGATTAATATAGATACATGTCCAATATTTAGTTCCTACAGGTACAGTTGCCAGGCAACCAGCACACAACACTCAGGACTGTCATTAAGAATCAATCTCTCTCCTTTAACTCCTTTATTGCCAAAATGAAAAGCCATGCAGACAACAATATTACTTAAAAGCCTCCCTCCCCTAGGTGCTGTTACTGGCTAGAGCCGCCTCTTGCAGAGATTGCAATAGACTCTGGAGCTAACAAAAACGATCCCATGTTATTAGAATATTCCATTTCAGCACAGAAGATTGTTTTGTGATAAGGAAAGCCTGTGACTGAGAAGATATTAGAGATTATTAAACTTAGTAATTAGCAATGTAAATTATTTGCCATAAATTAATATAAGACACCAGGGTTCCCACTTAGAGCAGAAAAGGTGCTGTCAGATTCATTCTCTGGTTACTGCTCAGCTTTTCTCCATGGTAATTTCATCTGCACCACTCACAGGATGACAATTTTATATCATAAGGAGTCCCCTGGTAGTGGATATTAATTCATAATAGAGGGGAACAGCAGAGAGGATTTTTTGTGCTCCTTGCCAGTAAAGCACACAGACTGCTCCCTTGAGGCACATACAGTTATATATTAAAACATTAGTGATGGCAGTAGAGTTAATAAGAGATATAATATACAATGCAACCATATAGAGTCTATATTAACAGCCCGTGAGAAGATAGTGTAGATCCAAGAGAAAAGATCCTAGAATAAATTGTGTTACATGCTTTCTTGTGGGTTGAAAAGGGAGTGGACAGGAAGCAATCCTAGTCTCAGGAAATACGAATCTTTGCTGGGGCTCACAATTATCTGAGGTCAGATTTTGAGAACCATTTTGCTGCAATGAAGCATAAAACATAAAACCCTCTATTGTTGTCTGTAAACCATAATAGAACTGCCAGTAACCAAGGGATAAAATAAATGTTTCTGAAGTAATAGTCGGCATTAAGCTAGATTAGTGGTTTCCATAGTTTCTGAAATGATTCCTGTTCCACATGCAAATGTTTTCAATTTCGTTCCCCTAAATGAAAGATGCACAGCGCATCTACTTCAGACTATTAAGAAACACTAATTCAGGAACTATTTAATAGAAGGAAGCTTTTCATGTTGATAAAGATCCGGTGGCAATCTTGTATAAAACCGAAGCTTTCAAAATCACTCCCTCATAAGTTGAGGGCTTTGAAACCTTTTCCTGGAATAATCTCTCCAAGGGCAAAAGTCCCATTTTCTTTAGAAACTCCGAAAGTCCTTAATCCCCAGATAAAAGATAAATGGTAGATGAAAAGTCACATGACAAATACTGACCCAGTCTAGCGCAGACACACCACATGTGAGGTTGGCAGCTCCATTCAGAGTGAGTTGGAATGACTCACAGTCCTAGAGATCATCACAACTGCTAAGTAGTCAGGTGTGTGCCCATTACAAGTTTGAACAGCTAGAAGGTCACAAGCGCTGTCCCTACCAAGACCAATTATATCAACAGAAATATTCGAATTGTCCTAGGCCTTCCTGGAGCATTTCCCAAAGCAAGGTAGGATTTCTCCTTCACTGACTTCAGAGTAGACCCATGTCTCTATCACTACGGCTTTCACCTCAACCCTGTGGCACTTCCTCACATCCCCGGCCCCAGAGGAAATCTGTCTCCTTAGTTCCAGCTTTTGCTACCATTAGTTTACGGCTATAGCTCATGTGGTATGTCATTGGTGCCTTCAAGTATGCAGCCTCAGTTCTTAGTATTATATTCACCTAATCATTTTTATTTCCCGTAATTAAACCTGTGATAATAACACCTGCCTCGCTGAGTTGCCCTGAAGATTAATGAGATCTCTAATTTTAGTGTTAAATAGTACGTATTTGCTATCTGTTAGCTGCTGTTATCAATAATACTAATTATTATTAATTACGCCTCAAAAATGGTTGACCCCTTCCTCTTTCTAATTTTAAGGATCCCAAACGTCTCTTTTGTCTCCTGCTCTCTGCCCTAGGTGCATGAGATTTAGTGGCTCTTTCCTTACTTCCGCCCTAAACTGCAGTAGTCAGTTCCAGACTTCCAGTTTTCTTGACAGAGTTCTGCTCTATGGCCACCAGAGCTATTTTGTTTTTCTACAGCACATATCTGATCATGGAAGTGCCCTGCTTAATAGTCTATAGGTCCAAAGTCCTTACCCTGATCTGAGCACTATCATGTTGATAAGCAACACGTTCTTCCACTGGACCCCACCTAGCTGCTCAATCTCTTTGACAACATTGTGTAATGTCCTCCGATACTTTTTGACTTTTTATTCCCTTTTATGAATGTTCCCTCTCCCCTCTTAGTCACTTTACTTGCTGTATCAGCTGTCTTCTGTGCCCCTGACGCCTTCAGAATCCACTCTGTACTGTTGCATCTTTCTCATCCTTCTAGGAGAATGGCGGTGGCATCTATGTCACCTGGGTTGTATGGCCTTGCCCTTTGTTTCTTGGTGGGGATCAGTCAGCAGGGACACAGGGACAGGAAGAGGGTGTCAAAATTCACTGCTCCTCCCTCCCACTTTTCAAGTGCTATGGTAGCAAGTGGCAGATTTCCTGAGCAGTCCTCGCGAATCTTCTGCCATTACAACTCCCAACCAGAGGCCAAGGGCAGCTCGCCCACCTCTGCCCTTCAAGCCGTGCGAGGCAGGACATTGCTTTCCACTCTTTCTAATGCCATCATTAAAATGTATCATCAAAAGCTCTGTCTGACCTGCTAAAATGCATAACTTCAATCAAATCATGAGAACATATAAAACACACCTAGGTTTCTGAGATAGTCTACCAAATAGCAGTCTGTACTCATTAAAAATTTGAAAATCTTTTGCTCCAGATCCCTAGTGGTTCACCCTCAAAACATACAGATAAAAATCCATAGTCTATGAAATTTTCTGACATTGCAAGAGACTGAAGAGACATGGCAACTGAAAGTGGTTTGCAATCTTGATGAATTCTGGCCAATAAAGAAGGAAAACAAAATGTATAGTATATATTATACAATTGGCAAAATTTTGAGACTGACTACATATTAGAAAATAACGTTTTGTTGTCGAGCAGTAGTGGCACACACCTTTAACCCTAGCACTTGAGAGACAGAGGCAGGGATCTCTGTGAGTTTGAGGCCAGTCTGGTCTACAGAGAGAGTTCTAGGACAGCCAAGGTTATGCAGAGAAACCTTATCTTGAAACAACCATAACCAAAAAAAGGAGAGAGGAAGGAAAGGAGGGAAGGAGGGAATGAGGGAGGGAAGGAAGGAAGGAAGGAAGGAAGGAAGGAAGGAAGGAAGGAAGGAAGGAAACATAACAACATCTTGTTAAGTTCTTGAGATAAGTGGTTATGCGCTGATTGCTTAAGAAAATATCCTTGTTCTTGGGAAAATCATTCCTAAAGAAAGTGGAGGACATACATGTTCACAGTTTTGAATTTCTCTTACTGTAAAACTGTGTTCCATAATAAATATTCAAATTTCTATGAACTTTCTTTCACTAATAATAGTTATCAATCAACAGAGTATATTTTGTCTTGGAAATTGTATAGCCAACTCTCAATTCTGTATTTTAAGTTATATGATATGTATACCCCAATTATGGCAACCCTTTGAGGACTTGTCCTTCCAAACTGGAGTGAATACTGGAGCATGGGTCTGTTGAGTTCCAGAATGTGGCCTTTTAATCATGGCATTTCATTACTGCATGGGTAGTGTTGAGGTATTCTCTTCCATGTTTCTTATACTGGCTAGGCTTATGTCATTTTGACACAAGGTAGAGTCACGGGGGAAAGGGGACCCTTAATTGAGAAAATAACCTCACCAGATTGGCTTACAGGTAAATCTGTGGGGTGTGTGTTTTCTTGGTTATGACTGGTGTGGGAAGGCCCTGCTCACTGTGATTGGTACCATGCCTGTTCTACATGTCCTGGGTGCTGTAAAAAAAAAAGCAGGCTGAACAAGTGACAAGGAACAAGCCAAGAGCAGCACTCCTCCATGGCCTCAGTTTCTTTTTGCCTCCAGGTTTTTGCCTTGAGTTCCTGCCCTGACTTCTGTTGGTGAAAGACGCGATACGGAAGTATAATCAAAATAAACTCTTTCCCCACAAGTTGCTTGTGGTGGTGGTGTCTTATCCTAGCAATAAAAACCCTAAGATACTTCCGTGACACTCTACACAGACCTCTTCTGTTTACCCTACCATATGACACTATAACTATTTTCTAAACTGTATAGTTCTTGCTGTCAGAGTCCGACACATAGTAGGTTCTTAATAGTAAATCAAGGAGCCACTGTGTGCAGCTTCCCATCTTTCACTACTGTAGAAAAGACAGGCGACCCAAACACCTGGAGGAGATTTCCAGCAACACCATCAGCTGCTGCGATTGTTCTGTTGGCATTGCAGTCCTATGTGGCTATTGAGCTCTTGAGATATGGCTGGACTAGGCTGAGATGGATTGTGAAAAACTAACGTTATGAAAATAAGAGTGTGGAATGCCTTCTTAATGATTTTCACAGCAACTGCCTTCTAAGTAAGAGTATTTCAGATGTATTTGTGATAGAATGTCTTATCAAAATTAATTATGTCCAAGAGTGTATGTAGCAACTAGTTTAAGACTAAACACATAGCACAGAGTTCCTGCTGGTCCACACAAATGAAGAAGTTGCTAATTAAGTCACTTTCCTGAGTCTTGTTATTCTTGTCTGGAAAGTACAATAATGCTTGGCTTCTTCCTTCCTAAAATCCAGCTCCTCTAAGGCAGTGCTCTTGAGTCCTGATATACATAAAGTCACCAGCAGACACCTTGCTATATTAATGCTGATGCCTCAGTGGGCCTAGGCAGGGCCTGCGATGCTCTAGCTCTAATCTGCGCCCAGATAATGCTGGTAGCTGGACCACACCATGAACAGCGAGGGGCTGAGGCATTCTGGTCTTTAGTTTGATGCCAGTGTTAGCACGCTAGCATTTCATCAATCTAAGGCAAGTCAGTGGTTTAGGGAATGTAATTATCATTAACAGCCTCTGCTTACATTGTGCGGTTTTCTCTGTCACAAGATGAGTTACACTAATAGGAATCGTTCTTTCTAAAGCAGACAAACCTTTAAAGTTAGATCATCTGAAAAGCTAGTTATTCGAGCCAATGCTGTCCTAAAAGCAGAGTATTAAAACTGTGCCTCCAGGGTTTTATAGGAAGTCAGCTTGACCTAAGGGGGCCTCTGAATTCTGGCATCATAGGCATGATAAGGACAATTTAATTGATCAGAGGAAAAGACCACCCTACTACATGACTAGAATTTCATCCAAATACTTCTGTAGTACAACGTGGTGTGTGTGTGTGTGTGTGTGTGTGTGTGTGTGTGTGTGTGTGTGTG
>LOJH01000396.1:23501-40559 GCA_001685095.1 Ellobius talpinus | reverse complement strand
TGTGTGTGTGTGTGTGTGTGTGTGTGTGTGTGTGTGTGTGTGTGTGTAAAGAAAAGCATGCCTTGTCTTCTTATCCATTTATGGGTAATAATACATGTTAATGTAGGCCAGGAACAATGTCATAAAACATGACAAGTAGCAACTGCAGAAAAGTAATAACAACTGAGTTCTCTGTGCTGTCAAACACAAAACCATGTATGTCAGAACACTAATAAGAAGGTACACAGGGAGCTTGAGATGAATCTTGGGGACAAGGAATTCTCCATAATGCTGTGCTGGGAAATATTATTTCCAAGACAAAACTTTACTAATGGAGAAATATTTTGTACATTTATCATTAATAATACTACTTATTGCATTTTAACAGATTTACTTTGTTTCTATGAAACAAAGATTATTTAAACTTTGTAGAACAAGAAACAACAGATAGCTCAAAGCCAAAACTTGAATCTCAGACTTTAAATATGCTCAGGTGAGCTTTAATATGCTCAGTACCACCATGTGAACCTTCTATAAGCAGAAATGAAGTTAGCATGGATGGTCCCATTAGTCCAGGTCTACAGCCTGTTCTAGGCTCAAGTGTATCTAGGATTTATTCTTCTCCCAATCTACAATGAACACCTTTGTGTAACTTTCCTTTGCTTTTGCCTTAAGGAAATATTTGATAAACACATTCATTCATTAGGTAGAAATGACTAGTAAATTCAGCAAAATATTACTGCTGAATTGAGCTGGACAGGGACATCACCAGGGGAAGACCAGCCTTCATCCTTCAGCATACTCCTTAAGCAGTATAAAGCAAGTCCTACCTGATTCATCCAGACATTCAAAATTCTGCCATGATCAACCAATAGAACTCATTGTATAGCAGTTTCTTCCTAATTGAAACATTCCTTCTGGAGGGAGGTTCCTTGAGATCCAGGAAGCAAACAATTCACAAGTCTTAAGAAGTTCCTAAAACTTACAAGATCCCCAACTCACCCTACCCAAGGTTACAGAAGCAGTAAGGGCTGCTGGGGGAAGGACAGTCTGACTTGAAGAACTGGTTACAAATCAAAGAGCAGCTTTCTTGGGTCAGGACCTATGCTGGGATAGCCTTTTCAGCAATGCAGCAGCCTTTGAGTCATTCATGCTCTTGTAAAATACCCCTCACCCACACTTCAGAAAATGACCACAATAAACTCATTGGGTCACCAAGTTAGACTTTCACTGAACCATTGCTTTGGTACATCACTGGTGCCCTATCTGTATGAGGAGTCATTTGTCTCAATCTCCCCCCGGAAAACCTAAGAGATAAATTATTTTATAATAATCATGAAAATAAACTGACATCAGATGGACTTAACTGGAGATGGCCCTCGCTGACCATCGTTTTTGCTTCTTATGGCTGGTGTTTAGTTGTCAGTTTTCTGGAAATATCTATTAATAAGAAAAGCAACCGTGCTAAAGAGGCCTACTTGCTCCCAGCTGGTGATAGGCAAGATGGCAGCTTGATAACAATCTGATGAGAACAGGAAGGAGGTGAAGCCGCAAGTAGACATTAATGTAGAAAACTTGTAGGCCATGCCTGATTCATTTAAGTTCTAGGTCCCTCAAGTCATAAATTTAAAAAATGTTAATCAAATTGTTTTCCACAACCATTAAAACATTATACCAAACCAAGTAAAATGCTATCTACAATTGTTTAAAATTCTTTTCTGATGGTTGCTATTTTGCTATGTGTAGATTTTGTTCAAGTTCAACATATCTTAAAAGACTCTACATCCAGGTAAAGTTGTGCATGCCTGAAATCTCAGCACCAAGGAGGTTGAGATACAAGGATCATGAGTGTGAAGCCAATCAGGCTCATAATAAAACCCTGTCTCAAGAAACAAAAACAAACAAAAAAAACCCTCAAAATGTATTAGATGGAAAAATCAAGGAAAAGGATGAGATATAGAGTTCAATACTACCTGTGCAAATTTTATAATTCTATTTATTTTAATATACTTTTATTAAAATAAAATTATATCATTTTTCCTCCCCTCCCTTTTCTTCCCTTCGTCCCACCCCTCCCTCCAAACTCTCCCATCACAATTCACTTTCAAACTCAGTCTCTTTTTCTTAAGCCATCATCACATACATGTATATGTATGTGTGCACAGAACAGCACATACTTTACAAGAATGAAATTCTCAGGACATCTGACACATATCTCGAAAGGGCAGCCTACGAGGTGTGTGGGAAACCGATAATAGGAGTGGGAATTAGAAAGAAACCTCTTTGATAATTGATGAAGCAAATTACTATAGCACACTTTCCTTTTGAAATGGTAGCAATTTGAGAGGCCATACTATACATAAAGTGATTCCTCCTGGTCATTAGCAAAGCTTCGAGAATTTCAATGGCTCTGTTGTACTCTCTCATCCTGAGGACAGCTACAACACTGAGTGAGGGTCAGAAGAAGGCTGATTTTCTGGTTTCTTGGCCAGCTGAGTCAGAATAGCAAGCTGGAGACTGTCAGCTGCCTCACCACCCAGCCGAGCCCTGCTAGCCATTGAGAGGCTTTGACCAGTACTCAGTATATAGTTGTTTACATTTGGCATCAATAATTGCTCAATTTGTATCAATATTCAGCAGAGGCTATGAAAACACAATGAATGTTTAAAATCACATTGATGAGGATTCCTAACTGTCGGTCCTAGGCTTAATGATCCTGAAGAATAGAACCAAAGTACAAATGGGACCCACACATCCATCATCTAGACATTTAAAGTTACAGCCTACCTAGCCAACTTGAATAAGCCTTGTATCCTCCTCCTGCCCTGCAAGCGCATGTCTCCACACTGCCAGGAAAGCCAAGCTCACACACGGAATCCCTGCACTTTGTCCAGTTTGCTACCAGACCACAGCATCGCCCGCAGCGCCCACTCTCCTCCTCCTTCTCTCTCTTCCATCCCATCTGCCATTCCATCTGCGGCCTCCACTGCAACAATGGACAGCCATTCTTCCCCTGAGTGTAAACCGCCAAGTTTCCGTGAGCAAGGATGAGATGACTTTCAGGTAGGAGAGTGCAGGTGCAGCCCCAGACAGTGTGTGTTTGGGAGGAAATGCTGTGGTCCCAGGAAGGGTTAGCCAGTGGGGCGTGGCCTCTGGGGAGGCACATCCTCTATAAATCCAGTGGAGGTCTCTGCAAGCAGGGCGGGGCCCTTTGTCTGGAAATGTATTCTCAGAGTGGAGAGTTTGGACCTCATCCATCCCAATCAGATGCTGAAGCCCTGCCCTAGAGGGGCCATGATTTAGAAGTGGAGCATTTAGGCTGAGATGAAGTCGGAAGGGTGGGCACTGAGAGCAGGGTGAATACTCTCAGAATTGGAGGAAACACAATTCTCCCTCTTCCTCTCTCTCCACCAATGAGATTAGTACCTGTCTAAGAAGAAAGACCTACTCTCCCTCCACAAATTGAAGTCAAACCTGCCTGCTTTTACCAATATCTTCAGTGTCTTACTTGTGAATAAACGATTGCAAACAGAAACCTAATACCTCCCAGCTTAGCCTGTAATTTAGAAATAAAACAGCAAAAATTAATCAAATAAACCAAATGAGTTTTAAGTAAAAAATTCAAAACTTTCAAACATTATATGAAGGCAATTTTTGATCCATTGCGGATCATATAACCCACATTTAAACTTATAGATAGTTATGATTTCGATAAAAATCAAATAATTTACAGCATTATCAATTTACTTATAAATAAATTATAGTTTTTCTTATCTTTTTACTACTAAGTTAAACAGAATGTGTTTTGTTAATTGTATAAAGGTTAATCATTATACATTATAAGTCTAAACAAACATAAAATTACATTTAAAATATGCACAATGTACAAGGTATTTTTCTTGCTACCTGCCACCCTTAAGAGAGTCATGTTTAAAATGCCTATCAATTAAGAGTATGGTCAGTAGATATAGGATATTAACTAGAAAGAACTCCATCAGTTCTGAGAAGAAGTTGAACTGCTCTCCACTGCTTCTGTCAAGAAAGGCATGTTAGTCCCTGTTCAGCTCGCCTAGGCTACTTAGGAGCAAATGTATCAATCGTGGGAAAGTATTTGGTTGGCATGAACTGCTTTTGATCAAAAATAACAGAGAGAAAAGCATAACTTTTGCATTGTCTTAAGTGCACCAACAGGTATCAATCCAACTGTATTTGTTATCTGTTCGTCTCCTCTTTCTCAGGGAGGAGCGGCCTAGAAATGAATGAACAAGTGGTAGGTGGTCCCTATGGGAAAGGACAGCAGGGATTTTGCACATCATCATCCATCCACACAACTGGACCAAAGATCATCATCCATCCACACAACTGGACCAAAGAGCAGCAGAAAAGGTGTTTCCACGGCTTATTGTTTTTGATCAAAACTAAGTTTCTGAAACACAAATGGCGGTCCCCATCTCCGCGCTAACAGACAGGCCCAGCCCTCATTTAAACTTCCAACTCTCCATCCCAGTTCAAGCTGGGAACCAGTGTACCCAAGGGGCTCTGCATAAAACCCAGGAGGAAATGAAGATGAAATTTTAAAAACTGCCTTTTTTCGTAAGTATTTTCAATCTGTAATAAATATTTAATTTTTTCATTGAATTAGAAGAACAAACTAGATTGTATAGTCATCCTTTTCAATTTGTCTGTGCGTGCATTTCTTTATCCTAAAGAGCTGCCAGAATTTCAATGAGGAGCCTGTCCTATTCCACCAGGGGTGGGGACAGGCCCTCACCTGCCATTCCACAAACACCCCCATTGCCCTGCATTTACGGATTCATACTCTAAGCAGGTCTTCTTGCAACTTCCGAGGCTCTGTCCTCTTCAGTCACCCTTGCTTAGATTTTTTTCCCATTCTTTCCTATAAGCCTTTTCTCTCCAGCCCTCTCCTCTCCCGCAGCCCGGATTCTTTGTTCTGTTCCGCACTTGTGACAACCAGGGCTGGGTATGTTTTCCTGGCTGACAGCCACCAAATTTGCAACACTTTCTAGCAAAGCCCTCGCAGTTTCTCCTCTTGTCATCTCTTATCTGTGGCTGATGTGGGAAGAACAAAGCTTGGAACGCTCGCTCCTGCTATGAGGCACACAGCAATGTCTTCCAAGTTTCCCTTCTCCCTTCTTCCCCCAGCCCCAAATGCTGCTCAGTTGCATCCATAGCCTGGGCAGCATCGTTTCCCTAATTCAAAAACTGAGTTCCTAGGCTTACAAAGCTTTCATCCTAGACAATTTACCTTGATTCAGAACAGGTGTGTAGGACCTGCCTCAAAGTGGAAATCCCAAGCTCTAAGTGTCAGGATCAAAGAGATCTGAGCCGGGTGAAGCCATTGTTCTGCAGCCAGCTCAGGGAGATATGGTGGGTTCGGTTCCCTTGACTCTCAGATTTGTCTTGTCGGATTTTTTTACACCTGTACAAAAAGACGAAGAAAATTCACACCCCGTGTTATCATGAGAATTAATTGAGACAGCATTTGAGCCTGACACCTAATAAATTGCTCTAGAAGCATTGTCTGGCTAGAAATACTGATTAATACACAGTTCATTCAGAACTTGGAAGGAGACCCATGCTAAATACAATGGGGAAGAAAGGAGGTAGCAGCTAGAGAATGCATATTACAAGCCTAGCATCTTCATTATACAGCCAGTTAAAGCAAGTAGTTCCTGCACGTGGAATGTTCATAATGATGTATCCACAGTAAAATGACTCTAGAAACTGCCATAGTCAAATGGCATTATGAGGAATGCCACGGAGGTGGTGGGGAAGGTTGAATTTCACGGACCTTACTTTACACAGCCCCCCACACACACAAGTCACAGTACAGAATCACTACAATAGACGCCTATGTTTTGTTACATAATATCGAGAAAGGATGTCATCTAGACTGCCCGTATAGTCTCTAGCTACAATAGCAATAGTAACACAATCCAGTTTTCATCCAGAAAGGGAATTGTTTTTTTGACAAAATTACAAAGTTGTGAGTAGAGAGAGGCCCAGGCTTCTGGCATGGCTAGCTTCAGGTGCTGTTGTGATGCTGTGAATGGATGCTTGGCTCTGCCTTCCTCTGGGTTAAACTTGCAGGCAGGCTTTCTCTCAGTCAGGATTGGACAGCTCACAGACCTGGGCTGACAGCTTCACGGCTTAGCAGGTGTTACTGGAAGATTTTCCTCAAAGAAGGCCAGGACTGAGATTCATTGGGCCAGCTCAGGGCCTACGCTCACCCTTGAAGAGATCGCAGTGGCTAGGGAGATGGAATATGCCAAGTGGCTAAGTGCTTGCCAGCTTCAGGCTAAAGGCAGGCTTAAGTTTCCTGCATCTGAAGTTTCTGGATAGAGGATGAAAAGAGGTTTCCCAGAAAGGAAGTCATACTGCTGGAACCTGAACAGAGGTCTCCAGCACGACAGAAGCGAGAGAGCAGATGCACATTCCCTGGGCTTTCACGGTCTTTGAAGGACTGAGAAGAGCAGAACCTTGCGAGGCTCTGCCGGGAGAGGGGTGATGGAGATTAACAGCTGCTTAATTTGGACGCAGCTGTGTGTGAGGGCTAGGCCAGCGGAGATCAGACTAAGAAAGTAGGACAAACCCAGGAGTCAGGAAGGACCAAAGGAGAAAGCAATTCATGTTTGGTTGAGAAATGTGGATACTATTCAAACATTCTGCTGCTGTATGCTCAGGCTCACCAAGATGAGATGCCATCCATCCTTTTCACATGCTCGGTTCGCTCAGCTTCCCAGCTACAACTCTGAGTGGCTTTCATGTGGCATGCCCTTCCGCTACCATTCCAGAAACAATGGAACCAGGCAACTACAGGCCCAAACCTCTGAGGCCTGTCCTTCTCTTAAGAGGGTGTTGTTAATATTTTGTTGCAGCGAAGGAAAACCGACATATCGGCATCTTGTTTCCAAAGCCAGCCATGCCAGCCTGAGCACTTCTCGCATTGCTACTGTTTCTCATCTGTCAGTGCACCCCCATCTTTGAGTCCTTAGCCTCCATCTTCCTTTATTAGAACCTTGTAGTTACACAGGAGCTGTGCAGACAATCTCTCAAACTTCATAATTCGGTCACATATGAAAAGTACCTTTGAGCCAGGCGGTGGTGGCACACTCCTTTAATCCCAGCACTCCGGAGGCGAAGGCAGGTGGATCTCAACAGACCTACTTTCTCATTTGAGGGAGAGCTGGTACTCTGTGTGCCGACCCTGTAGGGGACAGAGCAGAAGAGAAAGACAAGTAATCAAGAAGCCCTTTAGCCTCCTCGTTTTACTGTGAAGAAGCAATAATGGCGTTCAGCTTTGCCTAGTCATCTAGGTCTTCAAAAGCCACTATTTCTACTTCAAAAGCTGGAAATAGGTGTTTTCTAGATGGTAATTTTAAATTTATAGAGTAAATCCAGGACTGATGAATGTTAAAACACAATATTCACTTTGGTTTGTGCTATTTAGTCTTTTTCTTGCTCAATTTCAACGGTCTACGGGTTCTCTAAGCTGTAACTATTGACTGATTTTTTTCCCCATCTCTGGAGAACAAGCTCCATTGTTTTCTCTCTGTTTCTCGTCTTCAGTAAGTGTAACATTCTAATCCTTCAATCCTTAAACTAGACATACATATTTTAGACAAGAGTTAACCATCCAGTCTCCCTTTCTTCCCATCCTGTCTTTGGCAGTAAAATTTTGCATCCAGGCTGAAATGGAATATTGTATCATAAACTCTAAGAAATAATGCACTCTGACTTTCCCTATAATAATTTAATATATTTTCTTTACACCACCTCTCTGCTATCTTTGCATACATACTCCTAGGGTGTCCATAAATTGATAATTTAAAAGCATGTTTTCAGTGTCAAGACTTACTTCCACTGGAAGCCCCAAATATACTCTCCAGAACGGCCATAGGCATGAAATTCTGTATTAAATAGATTATCCAATAAGGAGTAACACAACTTCCCCAAAATAAGCAAATTCAAAGTCTCTTTATGAAAGGTGGGACTGGTAGATATGAAGGGGAAACCCATTAAAGGGCAAACTGTCCAAAATAAACCTAAAGTAATATGGGTGTACAACCCCCCAAAACACAGCAGTTGTAGAACAGAGCATAGGGCAGGAAGAGATGTCTTGAGTCTTTATGCCTTTGTCTCCAAACTACATCAGCACCTGTTCTGTTCCTTGTGTGTAATCATTAAACTTCTTTACTATATTCTATGTCATTGTGGTGGCTTGAAAGAAAATGGTCTCCATGGGGCGTGGCATTATTAAGAGGTGTTGCCTTGTTGGAGGAGGTGTGGCCTTGTTGGAGGAAGTGTATCACTGTGTGTGGGTGGGGTGGGGTCTCCTGTGCTCAAGCTACACCCAGTGTGATACACAATTGCTTCTGCTGCCTATGGATGAAGATGTAGACCTCTTCGCTCCTTCTCCAGCACCACGTCTGACTGCACGCCACCATGTCTCACCTTGAAGATAATGAACTAAGCCTCTGACCCTGTAAACCAGCCCCAATTAAATGTTTTCTAAAACTTTTTTAAGAGTTGCTGGGGTAATGGTGTCTCTTCACAGCAATAGAAACCCTAATTAGAACACTCATTAATTAAACAAATATTGAAGTGGCATAAAGGTAGTTCAATAACTCAAAAGACCTATATAGGCAAGATTCAGCCTCCACGTTTACTGAAAAAGGCTGTCTCTGCTCACTCGGCACCTCTGAGGCATCCTCCATTAGTGGGACAGCTACCCCAAAATCTCATCCTTCAGTTCTCACGGCTTCCTCTGGATATGTCGCTTCATCCCCCCAGGACAGGCTTTTGCACATGAGAAGCCTCCTGTCTGTCATACAGCCTGTTCATTTTGTGCCACACTAGAACCCTCCCCTCTTACCGCCTTCCCTACATGTGCCTACAGTTCCCCTGCTGAACCTTGTAGGAAGACAGAAAAGATGGAGGCTCCAGCAGGAGTTTCCATGAGAGCCTATGTTTGTTTCCTGGGGCCGCGGCAACAAATACTATAAACTGAGTAGTTAACCACATATGTTGACTGTCCCACTGTTCAAGAGTCCAGAAGTCTAAGAACAGGCTATCAGCAGGGTATGCTCTCTTTGAAGAAATTGATACGGGTATAATCTAGTTCTCTCTCTTTGCTTTTCATGGTTTCTTGGCTTGTGACAATATAACTTTGATCTTTATAAGGCATTCTGTGAATGCGTACATAGCCAAATTTTCTTTAAACAATGAAGAAGTAAAGATACCAATTATGTACAAGTAGGACCTACCCCAGTGGGACCTCATCTCAACTAATTGCATCTGCAACATCCATGTATGCAAATGTAGTTTCGTTTTACTGTATTGGAAGTTAGTACTTCAGTATTATGAGTTCTGGGGAGATACAGTTCACAAGGAGAACTCTGAAACACACAGCCTTCAACGCTATTCACTGTGACCTTATAGATGGATCCTGCAGACAGGTCCCTCCACGGGTCACGTTCTGAAAATGTGTAGGCAATGTGAAAATATTTAGAGGTAGACTTGAGAATGAAGTTGGATTGCGGGTTCCCAACCCTAATAAAAGAGTTTTCTTTTTCTTTTTGCCATTTCGGGGTCTAAGGAGATTACCATTTATGAACCAAGCCATGAAATCTATGAGCTCTCTGATTTGGATTGCCTACCTTCTAAAACTATGAGCAATACATTTCTTTTGTTTAAACCATCTGGCCTGCGGTATTCTAGCACAACAAGCTGAATAGACAAAGAAAGGCACAGGAAAGCCGGTCCCTCCACTTCCATACATTCATTTCAAAAATCCCCACCCCATCAAGGCTCTGGCCTGACTCCTATCCAGTCCCTTGCCCTGTCCCATTTGTCACTGTCTGTGCTCACTTCCCTATCCACCGAGCTATGGCCGTGGTCAGGAGAAAGGTCACACTCCCTTTCCCTTAGCCCTGATGTTTCATTTGCCACAGTCCATTTAGTTATTTCTGCCTATTTACTGATCCTTTTCAAAAAATGATGTTGCACAAATGGGGCTTATTTCAGTGCAATTTAATTTGCTTTCAAGTGACTATTAGAGAACCCCAGCTCTTAATCTGCCCTTATAGGCAAAATTCATCTGAAAGCTTTTGGAGACATGAGATGCCACCGGCTGCTTGTGGCTCACATTCACAGTCCCAGGCCCCCTTGTAGCCGTTTTCAGTTCTCAGCGCATGTTCCCCATCCTGGCTGCTGGGCTCCCTCTGCTTTCTCATTTCCCAACTCCGTTGTTCTGACACCAAGGTTCCTGGAGACCATTACAAACCCCAATCATTCCAGCCTCTCTGGTTGACATGACTACACAACTCAAGAACTCAATTTGCTTCTTCCGAAGACCTCTTAACAAACCAAGTCTGCAAATACCTCGATTCCCTCTGTCCTCCCTCCTTCCAGCCTCATACCCAAGACAGCCTCAACTTCCATCCTCTTGTAGTTTTAGATTTGTGAATAAAGTCAGAGGCCTCAGGTTGAGTAACAAATCATTTTTGGTTTGGTTCTGTCTTGGTGGTGGTGACGGTTGGTTGGTTGGTTGATTGGTTTGGTTTTTGTTTGTTTTTGCAATAATTTCTCTACTGGAGTTCACTTTTGCACGTTTTTGTTTTAATGATACCTTCATGAGTCATTACTGTGCTGTTTGCAGCTGACATGGACTTTCAATTTTTATAATGCTGTTTCATAAGAAGCCATCATTATAGTGAATGCCTGAAAGCCTGACATTTTATAGTGCGCATCATGATACATAAAGCATGGGTATGCAGTGTTTGCTATAGCCAGTATCTTTCCTCCATGGTGTTGGATTCTAGTTAGATATTATACAGAAATGCATCTGAAAAATTGTCTGTGTGCTGCTAGCATAGCGTGGTGTGTTCTGCTGTGTCTTGCCGTTATACCCCAAACTTAAAGATGACCACTGCAGCCCTTGTAAGTAAATAACCTTGAGCAAATTATAAAATGTATTTGAATCCCAATTTATGATTCTGTTAATGTATGTATTTACTATCCAACTCCAAGTATTAACAGTAAGATAAAATGAAATACATTTTATACTGTATTCACAGAAGCTCTGTAATCCAAACATGTGAAAGAAGCTCACTTGGATCATTGTGGGTAATTTCTCAATGGATATTGAGTCTGCCCATTCTATCATCTATTCCTCTTGCTAAAAGCTCTACAGTCTGTTCCCACATTAAGCCAAATGATAAGAAAACCCTGCACGCTTACATCATAAGACCCTTGCCTGGGAATGACATTTTGGTGTGAGGCATCAGTGCACAGGGGAAGACACCACTGGAGCCACACACAAACTGTGGCTCATCTGCATCAAACCTCCAGCAGACAAGAACACTCGGTGCTTTACGATGCACTCTTCAAAAGCACCCAGAGGAGCGATCGTTCTTACTGGCAGGAATAGCTTGGCTTTTCCCAAGCAATTGTTTCTGTGTTAGTTTTATGGGCATTCTAAGACATGGAACCAATCATGTTTTGCCTGTAGTGCTGGTTCCTGGAAAACAGAGAGCTACTGCGTGCTCTACCTCCCATGGGCACACCGAATGTGCACAGAAGCTGTGGCTCACTAATATTCTTTATCCTACTGCTTCTTATCACTTCATTTCACCCTTCTTAATTTGAATGTATTGTAGTAGCTTACATTTTTAAATCTCCCTTAAAAGATGTTTTACAACAGGTGGGGAAGACAAATGACAGGCCACGGTTTCCATCCATCCCTATCCCCAGTTCCCTTACCCCTTCCAAGTTTGGAACTGCTTCATATGGATCAATGGGAGGAAAAAATAATAGTTAGTTGCCAACTTTGAAATCTTCCCGTCCCCAGCACTGGAGACCTCAGTGAGTAAGAAAGGTCACAGAACCTTGACATTTCCCAGACAAGAATACAGAGGTTGGTGAAATCAAGAACAGCTGTGACTAGCCCCATCTCCACAGCTCCAGGGGCTTTCAGGAACATTCCATGCTGTAATCTCTGTATTCGGAAACAAACCACATCTATTTGTTCCATACAAAATCCAGGATTCATTGAGTAATTTTGGATCTTGAGTGAAGTCACCCTGCTACTTCTATCCCCCAGATGCAGGCATATACAAGGCTGCTTCTTCATGTGTCAGTTCAGACACACACATTTTTCAACACTGATTTTTACCGCTCATGAACAACAGATACAGTTTTCTTCTTTTTATCAACCACCTATAGTGTCCTATTATAGTGAACATCCTGGATTATTCTGGATCCTTCCCCTATTTCACTTTCTGTTGCTGTGATAAAACAGTGAGCAAAACCAACTTAAGGAAGGAAGAGCTTATTTGGTTTACATGTCCTGATCACAGCCCATCATGAAAGGAAGTCAGGGAAGGAACTCAATGAAAGAATCTGGAGGCAGGAACTGAAGCAGAGGCCTTGGGAGTGTGCTGCTTACTGACTTTCTCTGTGAGCTCACTTTCCTTTATCTCCCAGGACCACCTACTCAGGAATGGCACCACCCACAGTGGGTTGGGCCCTCCCACATCAATCATTAATCAAGAAAATGCCCCATAGTCTTGCCTACAGGTAATCTGATGGAGTCACTCAATCCCTTAATTAAGATTTCTTCTTCCCAAATGACTCCAGCACATGTCAAGTTGAAANAAAAAAAAAAAAAACCTAACCATCACAGTCCTGTAAACTTAGTCCAAGAAAGCTAAACAGTGTATTTTTCACGTGAGGGGATTTTTCCAGTATGTAAACAACAATATCACAGTCATGGTCAGTACCCATGTACAGTACATCCTTTGTGATTAAAGTCCTGGCTACATTTGATCAGCCTCAAATTTCATTTTATCATACAGAATATTTGGGGCTTGGTTATTTTTTTGGGGGGGAACAGTTTTAAACTTCAGAATGTATTCCCTGAGAGATAGGCATAAGGCTGTCTACCATCGCTGACTACCAGACATGCAAGGAAATGCAGAAGGGAAACACTATTGTTTTTCTCCAACCTTCTCACCTCCAGTCAAACAGTCTGGCAGTTTAGAAGCCACGAAAGAGCCAGGGCACTAAGTTCACCGCAGGGTTATTTTGGAACTCTAGATATCCCCAGAGAAGGAGCGCTGAACTCAGGCCCAGAATTACTTTCTAGTCCTTGGAGTCTGATAGGGTAGATCTCCCCCAGCTACCCTGTGTAAGGCCACCCCAATCTCTGTCAACAAAGCAAGCTGGCAACCAAGTTCACCACCTCACCGGGCATGAAAAACATGATCCAGCATGGAAATTCATTATTTCTATCACCAAAGAATACAGAACGGTGGCGGATGGTTGTGACGGCCAGCTTGGCTAGATGTAAATATGACTCGGCCGTTAGTAAAGCATTCCTGTGAATGCGTCTGTTGAAGATTATTTCAGAGACAATTACGATCAGGAGGCCTCTAACTTAATGAATAGCTTAAGCTGTGGATGGCATCAAATTTGAATAACCTGCTGGAAGCTAGTGGAATTGTGAAGGATGTGGCTTCAAAGACGTCAAAGAGGGGCATGTCTCTGATGCATGTGGATCTTGCTCTAGCTCCTTCCTGTTGCTGCACTGCTTAGCTTCCTGTCTGCCGTGACCCTAAGCTACTTTACCACACCTTCCCTGCCATGATGGACTAAAACTCCTGAAACCATAAGCAAAAGAAAGTCTTCTGAGTTTAAGCCATGCATGTTGGGAATTTGTCCCAGGATTGCGCAAGAACCTAGGGGTGTTATGAAAGAAAAAAATAAATGAAAAAAAAAAACAGTTCCAAGGAAGAATTTTTAAAAACGAACAAAACCCCTCTGATTTACATCATTTGCCTATTTCCGTAACATAAATGCTTCCATCATGGCTGATCTCAAGCTTTCAACGTGGAACCATTGAATGTGAAGTTAGAAGATAAATACATTTGGCTCTCAGCAGTCAAGCCAGATCCAGCATAACACACTACACGGGATCTGCCCCCTCAGACCCATTTAAAGATGTGAGAACACAGGGATTTTTGTCTCATGATCCTGCTTAGTAGAGCCCATCTTCAGCTTTCTGCAGGTCCAAACACTAGGTTGTCTGTCCTGCCTCAGAAATCAGCTAAACCTTGCCTTCTGCAAGGGCACTTTTGTGGGTCCACACTGAATTGTAAGGTCATCCCCTATTGGGAAAATTCTCCCCTGCTCCCAGCACGAGTCTGTTTATCTGAGAGAACTGTCCAAAATGCAGTTTTAACTCCAGGCTCTCTGGCATTGGGTTTTCAGAGAGAATGCACCTGATCACCCTGAGGGGAGGTTTGGCAGCCTCCCACGGCACTAGGAAAGCTGAGAAACCATTAAGTCCCATTCCCCAGGTTTTGTCAACACGCCCTCTCTCCTCTTTAATTGCTCAGAGCTCAGGGAGGAGGGAAGGGCTTCTCATCCCTCAGCTCTCACTAGTTTTCAAAATTCCATTGGGATCTCTCTTCATGGCTGTTTCTTGACCTCGACCAAAAACAAATGCAAATCGTTTGTTCTACTAAGGTCCTCACTCAATGCTGCCATGTTCCCTGTGCTGTCTAGTGACAGAGGCAGTGTTTTAAATGAAGCTTTATGGACCATGCTGAAGAGGGAATTCCACTAAAGTCCATATAACATGCAAATATTTGTGTTTTATACACAGCTGTATTTATTTGAATATTTGCATTTGTACTTCTTGTTTTGTTTTGAGACAAGAACTCATATAATTGTGGCTGGTCTTGAACTTGCTATACGGCCAAGGTTTTCAATGAACTTCTGATTATCTTGCCTCTTCCACCAAGTGATAGGATTATGGGCAAGCAAGGCCTGACAGGCATTTATACTTTTGTATTTCTGTAAATTGCTTTTGAGTTGTAATTTTATGTGCAGTATACCATGTATTTTATATTTATATATTGCATTGTATGTCTACTATGTGAATATTGTATCGTGCAATGAAAAGAAACCTTAAAACAAACCAGAATTAAAAACTTCTGGTTAAAAAAGGGTGCATATGGTTTCACTGACTAAATTCAACTTAGTACAAGAAGGCAAGGAGATTTCTTTCTCTCAAACTCGTAGGCTCCTCATGCCTTCCAGCTGATATTTATGTGTGTAGCTTGAATGACTTTCCAGAGGCCATAGGAGGAAATAAAAATGCCCAGTGACAGCAAAAATTCCTGTAGTTGTCCCTTCATTCCCATTTCTTATCAAATATATTCTTAAACTGGAGCCTGGGGCTTCTGCTGGATGCCCTACCATTGCTCAGTTCTCCAAAATATGGTTGAATTTCTCAGACTCAGTAACATTCCAATCATGTACCTGTCTCTAATCAATTTTATAGGTCCTTATTTTTCTTTTCCCAACAGCAAGTGTATACCTCCCAAAGTAACCTTGAGGTTTTAGTACCTGGAAAAGTTCACTGTATTCTAAACCCTTGTTTCTTCCAAGGTACCACCCGAGAGCATAGGGTGAGCAAGAAAAGGATTTGAATCTTCCCCACAAACCTCCCATATGTAAATTCCACCTCCAGCTACCATTCAGTGTTCTTCAATAGCCCATGAGGGATAAATAACAAAACAGCATATGACTGAAAATGAAAGGCACTGAAAAAGAACAAAGAAATAGATACGTAGTTAATCTGCAGTAGGTATGAATTGAGATGGTCATGGAAGCTATATGGTTTCCTTAATTATAATTGTCTCACCATGGGCTACCTTCACTGGTTATCTTACCCAGAACATTCTTGATGAAAGCAGTCTAACAGATCTACACAGTACAGCAGATTCTTGGCTTTCTGATAGAAACTACTATTTTTTAACTTTATTGCTCCCTTGGGGACTGTAATACTGTGGTCCTTCTGTCTCTCCACAGTTCCTCTTTTGTTAGTTGTTAATATCTTGGTACAATAGTTTGGGAGTCCAAGCATGCCATCTGCCTCTGCCTTTTCTGTGTCCCTGTCCTCCCCCAGAGTGCCAATTCTACCCTAAAATTATTTCTCAAAGGCACAGAGATGCTAGTGAATATAGTCCTGGGCTCCACTATTGACAAGCCAAGAACTGCTTTTAGAAGAGCTCATGTAATCACAGCTTATATTTGCTGAAGTGAGAAACATACCAGGAGAACATTTCTGTTGATGGAAATGTTTTAGTTACTACTTTATTGCCATGGCAAAGTACCATGACTAAAGCAACTTAAGAAAGCATTTCAGTTTCGGAGGGTGAGTCCATGACTACCCTGGAGGGAAGTTTGACAGCAGGCAGGCAGGCATGGCGCTAGAACAGTAGGTGATAGCTTATATTTGATCTACAAGCACAAAGCAGAGTGAAAGAGAGCTAACTGGAAGTGATGTGGGCTTTTAAAACCTCAGCGCCACCCCCATTGACAGACCTCCTCCAACAAGGCCACACCTCCTAATCCTTCCCAGACAGTTACACCAACTTTGACCCAGGCGTTCAAATAAGTGATCCTATGGGAGTCATTCTCATCAAGACACCCCAGGAGACCTGCAGTTCAGGAATCCTTAGATGATGACAGACATGCAGGGAGAAAGTCTAGGCTAGAGACAAAAGTTTGGGAATTTCCAACTCATAGAAAGCTTCCAGTCTTAAGTTCAGAAGGTGACAGGAAAGCTTGGTTTAATAATCAATTATTGATTAACTTAACACATCATATTGACAGAAAAGAACATACAATCTTACCAATAGATGTGGAAAATATTTGACAACACTGAACACTCACAATGAATACTGTTATGAAATGAGTAATAAAGAACTTTGTAAACTTGGTTCAAAAATATATTTCTTTTAAAAGCCCATAAACACCTAGCATGAACAAAGGAGGAGCTCACAACCCCACCCCTAACTTAGAAGCTATTGGCAGTTAGTTGGTGAGTTTAGGGGAAGGAAAAGAGAGTCAATTTCCTTTAAGGGTGTTGGCCTCTAGTAGGGAAACTATGCCCCAATGGATGGCCCCACAGTCATTCATAGCCCACATTGGACTCAGGAGAGAGAGAGAGAGAGAGAGAGAGAGAGAGAGAGAGAGAGAGAGAGA
>LOJH01000396.1:1043-14053 GCA_001685095.1 Ellobius talpinus | reverse complement strand
ATCTGGTGCCCTCTTCTGGCCTACAGGCACACATGCAGACAGAACACTATAAACTAAATAAATAAATCTTTAAAAAGAGAGATAATTAAATTAAAATCCTGAAAATTGTCCTTGTTCTCTGCTGTTCTCCTGAATAATTTATCACCACATCATTAACCAAGCCAAACAGAACCAGGACCTGTATGCAACAGGGTGTCTCCTTCCAATTTTAATTTGGTTTTTCCTTCCCACTCCTGCCCCTCAACCATTCCCATTCCCCATCCTCTGAATCATTTGGCTATAAGAACACTTTTCACTTTTTTTCCTAATTCTTTCTCAAAAGCCTAAATTGACCAAGTCAAGCAAAATTTTGTGCTTTACAACAGTTTTACATAAAATTGCTTCCCTGCGAAAAGGAGGTACCATGACTTTGTCCCTCAAGAAAGGCAGATCATGCACGAGGAGCCCAGCAAATCCACAGAGGAACCATTTCTGACCCCTGTAGGCCATCCCATGTCACTCTGTGGCTCTGTTATTTCTGGACACTGAAATTGCAAAGTTGTGTGCAAAGCTTGTTCTAACAGCGGGCTAAATTAGCAATATTGGCTGCTGGGTTTCTGTTTTATCCAGTGCACCACCTAGTTGTTTAAGGGCAAGGCTGGGCTGTTAGCTTCTCCCAGGATGGCCTCTTAAGTACTGTGTGTCGAAACAGCACAATGCCAATATTATGTAGGGACCCAGCTTCCAGCCGGAATGTTTGAGGCAAACAAGGCTATCATTAACCAATTGCCAAGGACAGGCCCCACTTCTGATAACTCTTTGAGGGGGAAAAAAGGCAGTATTTTCATTTCTCACACACAGATGATAGCATTTTAGTGTAACCAGAGGTGGGGTAGGGACACACATTATGCAAATGTAGTAACAAATGTAAAATGATAAATTAGCAAGCAACTATTTAATTATTACTCCGACTAATTCCTGTAGATTGTGCCATAGCTAATGAACCTGAACTTCTCCTGGTTGACTGCAATTGTTCTGTCGAAACATTTCCATTTGGGCTGTCTGCCACTCCTGCAGCTCCGTGAAAGAGGTGGTATCTGCTTAATGAGTTCCCACTTCATTACAGAGCCTCACTACTTATGGCCCCGCTCCCCTTCAGTATGCAGGCTTGTGCTCCGCTGTTGTTCTAAAGCAAATACTAATTTATGATTACCTGTCACATTAGGCCATTGAAAACTGTACTCACGCTGGCTCACATGAGCGGAATACTAACCAGCTGATTATGGACTGTGGCTTGCTTATAATCCATGGACATAAATTCAGATCCCGGTACGATATTGGATCTGGAACAATAGATGCTGTTTGAGAGAAGGCGGGGGATGGGGAGGGAGGGCAACATCATCCCACGAAAACACACACACCCTCTCAAAGGCCAACAGACTCAGCAATGACCGAATTCAATGTGCAGGCGGCAGCGTCAGAAACACCCACCACCCTGAGTCGTGTTCAGAGGAAGATGAATGGTTCTTTGACTATTCACTCCTTGCCACGGTCATTTTCTAACTGAGGTCTGATGGCCAAGCAAGGTAGATCCTGCCACCGTGACTGCAAGCTTCCATTGTGTGGAATAAATCCTGTAGATGTGTCCTAAGATGGTGCTTGCAGAGAAAGTGCCAATCAATAATACTCCTGAAATGCAGCTGCTCATCTTTAAGCCTAATATTTACCCACGGGCTCAAACACACTGCCCCCTTACTGCATCTCCACTCCTCTCCCCCATTCCAAGCAAGCCATTTGCACTTTCAAATACAACGTTCAGCAAAATGCCTCATTAAATCTGCTTTTTCTTCAGTTGATCCCCTATAATTTGCCCCCATAAATTAAAACTATGGCGAGATGTGATTTTGCCATTTCACTGGCTGTATGCTTGGTTTGTTTTTATAGACCTGACTTCATTCTGCCAAAGGACACTGTGGTTTGCTTCGGAGCATGCCGTCCTGGCTGCTGGTGCAAGGAGCACTGATCCAGAAATGTGTGACAAAATCATAATCTTTGGTTAAATACCACTCAGAACATCAAACATGAGAATCTGCCCCTGAGACCCAAGGTCTTCTCTGCCACCTCCTCCTTCCTCCTCCACCCTGCCTCCATTCCACTGCTTAGTCCCTTTTGACCTTTCCTTGTTTTCTTCCTCCTTCTTCCTCTTCTCCTCTCTTCTTTTTATCTGCCCTGTCTTTTAATTTCCTTTCTAGAAGACCCCTATTAAGGACCACAACCCTCACACAGAGCTTTTGAATGATTTTTTTTTTTTTTGCATTTTCCTTTGCTTAACTATTCAGGGCATTTAGGGCTTACCTCCTGACTAATAGAAGACAAGAGGCAGAGAAAAAAAATGCCCACCTTTGATATCATTAAAAGAACAAAATACTAGGTAAGAATATGAATGACTCATTCCTACATATGCTCATTGTACATTTTAAACAAACTGGAGGCCATTTTAACCTTAGGCCACAGGCTCCCTCACAGACCTGTGGAGTGTCTCCAAAGGCAGCTTTGACACCTTGCCCTGCCCCTTTCCTGCCACAGAGAGTGAAATAGTCCCTAATTTAAGCTGAAGCAAAAGTGAGTTCTTCCTCTAACCAACCACTGCAATGCCTAACTGCTAGCTTGTTTAGAATAAGACAAAAAAAAAGCCGGCTAAGACTCTTCAACTCTACTATTTCGTAATTCTACACTCTTAGCAATGATTAAAGGAGTCCTGATCAGCTTGAGTCTAAGACTGCCAAATTGCTTATATTAATTTTAACCACATTTCTGGTTTACTCTCAGGAGATGAAACCAGTTCTTAAAAATTAGCAATTTTCTTCAGTGCCCAAATGAAGCAAAATGCAGCTTCCTGTTTCAAACGATGCCCCCATTTAACCATGGCAACCTTGACCACTGTTCCCTGAAAGAAACCAAGGCTCAATTTGTCCTTGGGATGCACATGCCTGATTCTCTAAACACAAATCATAAATTACTGGTCTAAGTTCTATGTAGCTTCCTCTGTGAGGGACGCCAAAGACTCTAGAACCTAGCTGTTCATATTCTTATCTTACTATGGATACAACACAAGATTTCAAATTACTCAACATAATAGTTTTCATAGTACCTTGTTTAAGCTGTAGAAAATGGAAGCAAATTAGTTAATTACTGTCTCTAGCCATATGGATGCTAGCAAATTCCTTTTTCTCGCCTATAATGAACTCCCAATGCCAGCCAAGATGGGGGAGCTGTGAACAGCAGTGCAGGTTTTTTCCCCCTACATAAGCAAATTGCTTTTCCTGATTTACATGGGAGGAGAGAGAGACCGCCTATTTACACACTGAATAATCCAATTTGCTTATTTTGCAAAACAGCCCCTTTCCCCTTCTTGGCTGCACTAGCAACATGCAGGCTCTCAAGTAGAGGAAAAAGGAATAGGCCTCAGATACAAAACTACACAGTGACGGTGCCCAATTCAGTCAATGGAGTTTACTTTTCAGGAAAACAGACAGGAGTGAGAAATGCTCGGCTCTGTGCTTCTAAAAATCTGGTGCACTCAATGTCCACAGAAGTCTAATGTGTTGGAGAAATCTTAACTGAAGCTTAAAAAAAAAGATTTCCTGTAAACTTTCATTTTGAGTAATAAAACACTTGCCAAATAAGATTTTATACATTTGCCCAATCCACAAAAACACACTCTTGAGAGGAAAGACTAGAGTTATCAGCTGTTAAATATGTCTTTATAAGATAAAATATATACATATCTGCAGGTGTCTTTAAGAGCTAGGTATGTCCATAGCTCAGTAACCTACAGTAAATTAAAGCAGCTGAGTAATACCAGCTGAGGAAAAGAGCCTAGGCACAAGGGCTCAGGAGTTAGGGATTTAAAGTTGGGAGTTGCGTGAGGCGGTGGGAGAACTTTAGCTGGATTTTGTTTTCCATAGCTCATCGGAGAGGTCATTGCGAACTCTTTTGCAAGTGCAAACTCAATGTTCTATCACTCAGCAGCAGGTTGAGCAAAGAGAACGTACCTATTTGCAATGTATTTTTCATAAGCCAGGCAAATTTGAAATTGTGAGGTCGGGTTCCCAGAGCAGTGAGCTGGCTCTCAGAGTATCTTCATAGCAATGAAATCAGCCTCCAAGACAAGGGGGAGAAAAATGAAACTTCAAAAGACAAAAGAGACCCAGCAAATGGCACGATGACACTTCTGTACCGTTATACCCTTCCTGAGTTGCCACAGGATCCTGTGACTAAGGAAAGTGACAAGCAAAACTAGTTTAGCGTGGCAGTTGATGAATTTGTGCCCTGGAAAAGCCACTGCCGAGCGTGTTCCTTCCCAGGGATTTCAGAAGGAAACTGGGCCCCACAACAGCCTCCTGGGTAGGGGGTTTCTGATTGGAGGGTACATACGTGAATATGATTCTCATACACACAGACCTCGATACTCTCTTAGCTTTTGTTGATGTGTGTGGTTTACGATGCCTTCACACACAGATAACGTAAAATGCCAAATCTGAAAGTGTCATCTCAGCTGTGCTATACTACCTGACACTTTCTAGAAATGAAGTTTTTGGAGTGTGACAACTCAGACAAAGTCATTAAAAATTAATTCAGAAGCAGGTGTAGAAATATTTAGTCAGAGATGCACTAGAAGCTTGGAGGAGGGGGTTTTCTGAAAGCCCATCCAATATTCCTCACTACCCCGCCCCTCCTCATCCGTGCCCAAGGCTTTTAAAGCAATCCTTTTGCTGCTCAGTAACATCTCAGTGCTTTGGCTGACACTGAAGGCAAAAGGTAAATATTAGAAGACACAGCCCTTCTCCCTCTCTGAAGTCCACTGCTCCCCCCAACAACTGGAAGGAGCCACCAGTGTTGTGACCCAGTGACAACCTGCCTCTGTCCTACGTCCTCCACACAATGCTCCCCTGGGTCGGGGAGCCATCCTTCCCTCAGAAAGATGGCCCTCTAGCTACCCAAGCTTTCTCTTGTCTTCCCCAGGATGGTCGTTTGGAGTCCTAATATAGGCAGAAAGAGAGAGTGAGCCAGATAGGGGAAGAAATAACCCTGTTGCCAAGGAGAAAGAGAGAGGGAAAGATGGGGGAGGCTGCTTTTTGATTTGAAGTGTTCAGACATGCTGAAGTAATGATCCTGGCAACATGTTAGCAAAACATTAGAAACACTTTAGTAAGCAAATCATTTAATTAGAGCCTTCTCCCAGGCAGTTTATATTGCTTGACCCCTGACCCTTTAGATTGCTGTACCTAAACTCTGCCTGGGATTCACACTTCCTATTCTTGTCGCGGAATCTCTCCATCTTGTACCATTTAATATAGTGTGCTCCAGGTGTTCCGCGGTGAATGAATAGTTATATTACTACCTGTCAGACACAATCACACTCTATTCATCATTCTCGGCTGGCTGCATGAAGCCCAGCTTCCAGCAGGCTCCCTCTCTATTTCCTTGTTCAAACGTCTGCGCTGCTTTCGGCCCATCTGTCAAGGCTGTCATTTAGAGGGAAAACAGTATCAGCGCTTTAAATATATGGAGTTCTCTACTGAAACAGTGCTGTGATTGAGCTGTCAGCATTCTCAGTATCACAGATAGTAATTCATGACTGGTCAGGGCTCCACTGAGGTTGCTATTACTACGGTGACCCTGAAGGGTCATGCCGAGGGTTTTTGCTTTACAGTTTAGTCTATAAATAGTACAATTAACCTTTCAAGAATGTCAAAACGCATGTGGATTCTCTTTACATTTGCTCTGTGCTTTCATGCACAACAGAAAGAAGGAAGAAAACCCTCTATGAAATATGTACCATATGAGTAGGGGGGAATACACACACGCGCGCACACACACGCACACACACATATATGTTGTTTGGATAGCAAGCACTTGAAATGCATGAGTATATTTTAAGCCACCGTTTGCTGTTTTGGAGCAAGATAACATATGTTGAGATTTCGGCTGAAATTAAAAGGCTTCTGGATATGAGATAAAATATGATGGATGCAAATGAAAGGACTTCTGTTCCTCCTTATGGGGAGGAAGTGAAGGCTTCCAGTGAGGGAGGCTTGCCTTTCACAAACAGAGGGTTTCACGCTGCTTTCGGCCTATTTCCCAAGGAAAACACCTGCATTCCCAGCGAAAACCAGAGCAAACACTCAGGAGCCAGATGCTGTCTCTAATCTAAGACCATAATCCCCTAAGAAATAGAATTTGGGATGCTGACCAAGTTTCTCACGATACCCTTGAGTCTGAAAGCCTCAAGACACTGAAGGATTTCTCTGGTTTGTTCTTCAAGAATTAATGAGACGGACTCAAGGAAACCGGTGGCAGAGCCCAGAGGATAAAATCAAACTACAAGCCAGAGTCTTTCTGAGAAGCCAAGCCCATGGGGCCATGGCCCTACCCCTTCCTCCCTGAAAACCTAAATCCAGGGAGTCCTGCCATGCAGTATCTCTCTGCAGACAGTTACAGTATAAAGCAATGGTTCTCAACCTGTGAGTTGTGACCCTTTTAGGGGTCAAACGGCCCTTCCACAGGTGTCACCTAAGGACCACTGGAAAATACAGAATTCATAAAAGTAGCAAAATGATAGTTACAAAGTAGCAACAAAAAATAATTTATGGTTGGGGGTCACCAAAACATGAGGAACTGTATTAAAGGGTTGTAGCATTAGAAAGAATTCCGAAGCATCACTAGGACTGGCTCCTGAATGGGGGGAGGGGGGTGTTGTTCCCTGTGCCTCTGCTCCCATGATGCTTCACAACACGGAATGCAGATGCATGGCGCTGCTTGGTTGCATCTCAGATGAATGTCTGAGATGTTTCTAGTCTGCGGGATCATTTAAAGACCACATTAGCCTGCTATTCCCAAAGCTCGGGCAGCACAGAGGTTTTTCTCATGAAGTTCTTCCACCGACAAAATCAACCGGCATGTTTAACTTGTGATGCAAGGTTATGTGGCTAAAAATAACTGCCGACCTGTATTACTGTATTTCGTTGCCTCATAGTCAAGCTCCCCCAGGTTTTCCTTCTTTATGGAGAGTAAAGAGATGTAGGTCTGTGTGGGCGGAACACCACAGACCTAGCAAATGGTCCTTGATGGCAAGTACTCGTGTTAGCTCTCCCCTGAAAGCAAAGCAACACGCCTTATTTGTAAGCATCCTCCTCCTGAGGGAAGTGAGATTGAGGCAGTTTGTCAGCTCCCTTAAATGTCTGCAGGAGAGGGAGAGGCGGAAGAAAGCCTGCCATTACAGCTATTTCCCGGGGCCGTTCTCAACACCAGCTCAGGGCTCTACAGGAGAAAAAGCCTCTGTTTAGTGTAGTCCTCTCTTCCAGTTAGGGTGCTTGTTCCTTTCGGGAGCCAATCATCAAAGGCAGAGAGAGGTGCCCAACAAGCCCATGTCGTCATCGCTGTTATCCTTTGTGCCTGCCTCCCGTTCTCCCTGCCCTCCGTTGGAAAGCAAAAAGCCTTTGCTTATTACAGAGGCAGCGGACGTGCTGGTTTCATCCCATTAACTGTCATATTACCAGGCTCTGTGCCATCCCATTTGAGTTTCACTGAGCATCCAGAATTGCTTAATTATGTACAGTGAAGACAATCTGCTGAGACGTCCCTTCTTGATTAACATGGGAGGGGGAGGCAGGGGTGAAGGGTCACCTACGAGGCTCACTCTTGCCTTGCACAGAATTCGGTGTGCAAAAAGGCTTCTGGGAGTAAAAAGAAAAAAATTAATCAAAGAGCATTTGGAAGGAAAGCTGCTTACATCTAAAGAGGAGGCTACTTTTGATTCCGCAGGCGAGCAGTAGATATTCCACCCCCCCCCCGTTGTGGCGTTCAACTGCATAGTGCATTCCTTATAAATTATACCACCCCGTGTTAATTATAGTGTGCTGACAGCGCTTGTCATTACTAAGTCGGCTACAGGCTTTGTGTGCTTGGATTTTAATAGCTGTTTGTTCTGAGGAATGTGGTGGAGCTGTGGAAGTGGCTGAGCCCAGCCACTGCTAACCTCCTCCCTTCTCTGGTTCTATTTTCCCAACCCAGCCACCCCCTCTCCAGGCTCCCTCACTGGTCCTCTCCCTCCAGGAAAGCAGATGCTTAGGTTACTGTAGAGAGAGCCCAGTGCATTCAGAAACCAAGGCTTATATTGTACTACACGCATTGTGAGCCTTTCAAAGACAGGTGTTGAAATATTTGCCTTTCTCCTTTATACAATCGCTTGCTCTCTCTCTAAAAAAAACTGAAGTGACCTCTCTGGTTTATGGGATATTTGGAGATTCCTCCTTTGGAAATTCTAAAATTCTTATTTGGAAGTTTCCTATCAGGCAGGAAAAGCTCAGCCACCAATCTTGTCCCCATCCACAGCCTTACCCTGTGAGAAAAAAGATGCTACAATGGTAAAAATAAACCCAAACCTGATCAAGGAATTTTATATTTCACATAGTTGTTCCTGCAATCCTCAATAGATCAAATACAAAATCTCTTCTGCCCTTTAAAAGCTATATTTAATGAGCATCTATTATCCACCAGAGGCAAAGGCTAGACTCGAGAAAACAACAATGAATAAAATGTGGTCTCTTGGCCTAAAGGGCCTTATAACGCAGCAGGGGAACAGATGTGTCAACAAGTAATTACTGTTCTGTGGGTAATAATAGAGGTGGAAAACAGAGTTTTCTCTTGGCCACACCGTCCTATGGGTACAGATGTGGTCCCGTTGGCGGTAATAATTCAAATTTCGGTTTTTTTGTGACTTCACCATTTCCAGGAGTCTTCCAACATGACTCACGTGTCCTAAATAATGCCGATCTGCTGTCATCTCTGCTTGTGTCAGGTGTTTTCCTCCTGCGGGTCACAGCTTCTGTCTTATTCTGTCCTGTGAGAGGTCTTCCATTTGAGAGTCACATGATCTTCAGAGTTTCCAGAACAGCTAACCCTGTTCTCCAAAGGTGTCAGAAAAAAGCCCAACAAATGCTGGGCTGGAGTGCAAAGTCCAAGACTGTCCTCAGGTTTGTCCCCTCCACCACACAGCTGAGCTCTCATCCCAGACCATGTTCCCAGTCAGGCTGACCTTTCACAAGAGGTCCCCATGCCTCCCTGTGGAATATGTCTGCAGGACCTACTCCTTCGGGGCACAGGGAATTCCAAACAAGCCTGTGGTAACTCTTCAAACATCAACAATGGCTTATACCAAATGTCTTTGCACACTCACACACTCCTGTGTGTGTATACACACACACACACACACACACACACACACACACTCCAACATATCCCACAGATAATGGCCTGTAAGGAAAAAAATGTGACTTAACTATAAAAACCATGGAAAATGTGGCGAACCAACTTTATCAGCTGAGGAAAATGTAATCTATTTTCACGCCCTTTACCAATCTGTTCTGTGCTCTAATAACAGATTATCAGAGACTGGATAATTTATAAGGATAAAAAAATATTTCAGCTCACAGTCCTGGAGGGAGGACAGCAATATTAACTAACTAGTATCTGGTGAGGAAATATTCTGTTAGCCCATAGCAGAAGGTATCTAATGGCAGAATGACAAAGAAGGGGTAAAGGGACCAAAGACCCCATTTGATGACGTACCCAAATACCATGAGAGTGGCATTCTGCATCTCCTTTGGAGAGCAATCCCTATGAGATGGCATGCAGCTCTTCTGTTAAATCCCATCACTCACACACACACACACACACACACACAAGCACTAGAAGTATTTACAGCACTGAATACGAATCCTAATATTAAAATGCAATGGGTAAACCTTGTCAAAAGTCACCCACCCACTCACCCCCGTCCCAACAGGGACTTGAGAGCTGGTTTTGATGGCTGCTATCTATATCAAGTGGGATGATGTAAACACCCAAACCTCAGTCTTTTTTCTACACACACCTCTGTGCTAACCTGAACAAAAGCTGCTATCAAAAGGGAGATCCCAGAAGGTCAAAGGCCGCCAGCTGGGCTCAATGAGAGACTCCAGCTAAAAAAAAAAAAAGTTTAGAGACACAGCTAAGGAAAGAAGACAGCCCATCAACCTCTCGCCTCCACATGCACCTGCACAGGCAAGAACAACTACAGAGTCACGCACATATGCACACAACACTCATGCATGTGTACACATAATTTTTAAAAAATGTCCATATTTTAGTAATTGATTTAAAATCTTTTAAGAGGTTTGCTTGTGATTCTTGATTTCCGATTTGCTTGGCCCCCACCTGTAAACACGGTGGCAGGTGCAGGCACATCTCCATATTTTAGGACAAGAATGACTCTGCAGTGTAGACCTCTGCTAATGGACAGGAAAAAAAATCATCTATTATGTGATGGATGTTATATGAACAGGGCCTGGTGTCCCATGCCTGTAATTCCAGCACCTATGAGACTGATACAGGAGGTAGTGAGCATCAGGCCGGACGAGGCTGCTTAGCAAAACTGTTTCCCACACCTCCCTGCAAAAATTACAGTGTTGCATGAAGCCATAAGGATGATCTCTCTTTGGATTTTTGTTACCAAGGGATATGCTTAGCTCTCATAAAATCATTTTCTTGTAAGACTTACTTGATACCAGCTACATATATATATCTGCCATCTATAATGGGAAAATGTACATTTGCATTAAATAAAGGAAGACCTCAGAAGATAAAGACCTAGAGTCTCCCTTCAGAATCATGGCCCGGAGACCACCAGATTTGCATCTTTGGAGTCACCATCTTATGTAATAAATATTTAACTTCTCCTACAATGTTTCCTCTATTGAATCAAACTCAGTTTTTTAACCTCAAACAACTAAAACAAATTAGATTCAAATGTCCTCCCACACTATAGAGCTCTTTCAGAAAGCTCAATATTGGTTTGCAAAGACCCATCCTGGGACAGCCATTTTGGACACACACAAACAGCTGTGTGTTCTTTATGGCACTAGTCGTTTCCCCCTGCCATCGCCAGCAGCAGTGACAAATGTTCTTTGGGCATATAAGAGGGCTCACTTGCCACCTGTCTGGGCACAAAGACCTCTAAGCTAGAGCAACACTTTTGCTCATCCCCATAGCTTTTGCAAAAGCAATGCTGGAGCAACCACAGAGTCTGTGTTTCATAGAACTCTCCTTACCGCTTCAGCAAGCTCCCTATTCAACATCTTGCTCACCATGAAAAGAGCCCGCAGGCCTCTCAGCCAGTTCCACAGGGGACCCATCCCTCTTGTACAATGCTGCTGTTTGCCAGGGATCTGTAACACACTTGGAGGGGGAAGTTCTGCCCTCCTGGCATCAGCAGGGCCCCCTGGACTGCTGCAAGCAGATAGCAGATGCAGACAATTATCTTGGAGTGTCAACAGGGCAATATTGGGCTCTGTAGTATCCTAAATAGTTTCTTTTTCATATGAGTCAGTTTCTTGGCTAAGACACTGCTCTGAGACAATGGTCTGTATCCTGTCAATCGTATGTTAAATAAACACTAATTGGCCAGTAGCCAGGCAGGAAGTATAGGCAGGACAACTAGAGAGGAAGTAGAGGTGTGTCAATGAGTACAGGAGAATTCTGGGAATAAGGAAGTCCTAGTCTGCAGTCCTGACCCAGCCACCGAAGAAACAAGATGTGACTGCCTTTCCAAATAAGGTACAGAGTCACATGGCTAACATAGGCAAGAATAATGGGCTAATATAATTTATAAGAGTTAATAATAAGTCTGAGCTATCAGGTCAATCAGTTTATAACTAATGTAGACTTCTGTGTGATTTTCTTGGGACTAAATGGCTGGGGAACTGGGCAGGAGAGAAAACCTCAGTCAACAAGACACTTTATAACAAAAGACAGATTAATAAAGCAAAGCATGCACATTTTATTTGATAAAGGTTTTTCTGTAATACAAAAGCTTTTATAAGAAGCAGAAGACCCAAGAAGAAGGCTGACACATAGTTTTATACTTAGGTGATGAAGACTAGGACAGTCACAGAGAAGTATGGCTAGGCAAAGGGGAGAGGGTAGGTAATCTAATGGCTGTAAATTAAGGGGATCTTAGCCTATGTGAGTACTAGGGATAGAATGGGGAGATAGATCAGTTGGCAAAGAACTAGCATGCTGTGCATCAAGCATGAGAATCACATCCAGTACTGCACAGACTGAATACTGAGGCAGGTACCTGAAATTCCAGCTCTCAGGAGGTAGAGGCAGGAAGATTAGAAGTTCAAGGTCATTCTCAACTACATAGTTGGCTAGTCTGAGGCCAGCTGGGGCTACATGAGGTCTTGTCTCAAGGATACTCTTTAATGTTACATGAGATCCCATGCCCTGCTTCAGAAAGAAATGGGGAGAGGTAGATGACAGTAGCCTTCCTGCTTCTGCAGTTTTCTCAAATGTCAAGGTATTGTATTTGGAATGTCATGCCCTAGAGAATAGCTGAAGCAGAATTCCAGGGTGCTTTGCTCTCTAGTGAAAACTGGGGACTAGAATTCAGTATCTCAGGAGAATGACACCTGTCATGCCACTACAATACCATATTGTAGGTGGATTTTTCCCCATCCCAGAAACTGCATCCAAATTACCACACCAAGGCTTATATTACTTATAAATGCTCAACCAATAGCTCAGGCTTATTACTAACTAGCTCTTACAACTAAAATAAAACCATTTCTATTGTCTGCATTCTGCCTGTTGATCGTGGCTTTATCTGTCTTCCAGCATGTCTTATTGCCTCTGGGGCTGACTGGCATCTCCTCTTGACTCTCTGACCCCACCCTTTTTCCTCCCTGTATCCTCAGTTTGATCAATACCCCTATACATTTTGCCCAGCTAATATCGCATGTGTAGATGTAGTATCACCCTCACTGCAAAATATTAGCCCACTTTCTAGGGCAGTGTTTCTCAATTTTCCTATTACTGTGACCCTTTAATACAGTTCCTCACATTGTGTTGACCCCAACCATAAGATTGTTTTCACTGCTCTTTCATAACTACAGTTTTGCTACTGTTTGAAATGTAATATAAATATC
>LOJH01000395.1:57144-71966 GCA_001685095.1 Ellobius talpinus | reverse complement strand
CCACTGTTAAGACATGGTCTTTCTGAGGAGTCTCTGGCTTTTCTGCTGTGATGAGACTTTCCCGCTGTTGGGAATGTGAATCCTTTCCACCTGTTTAAGGTCTTACTATCCCTTGGCCTGCCCCTTTCTGGAATTTCTTTCCCTTTGCTCTCAGATAGTTTTCTCTCAGGCAGATGCAGATCAGAAACCTTCAGCGGTCCCTTGTGACCAGCTGATGCCCTCTTTTCTCACAGTTCCTGCCCTTCATGAATGTCAACACCGGCCACCTGAGTTCGGCTTATGTCCCCGTGCTCAGTGAGAACTCAGGCTCTGCTGCTTCTCCACTCCCAGGGTCACAATCTGGAAGCCACCACATGTAGGAATAATTATGGAGTTCTTCCCTCTCATTTCCCCTCTATCAGGGATCACAGACCTGCATTTCTGACTTACAATGAGAAAAGCTATTGTGCCACTGCTTGTACTACGTTATTATACACTGTTGTGAACAGAAATAAATGCCTGCCAATATGGTTTTGATGTTGTACCAGGGCTGATAAAGTTTGCTCACGCGTGCGTGTGTGTGTGTGTGTGTGTGTGTGTGTGTGTGTGTGTGTACATGTTCATGCCAGTATACACATGGGAATGAGTGTATATGTGTTCAGGTACTTGTGAAGGCCACAGGTGAGGTGTCATTCCTCTGTAGCTACCTATTTTGTTTTTGGACACTTCTTAATGGCCTGGAACTTACCAAATAGGCTAAAGTGACTGACCAGTGAGCCTCAGGCAGCGACTGTTTTCACCTCCTCATTATGGGAATTATAACCACATACTGTCACACTTAACTTTTAAAAAATGTGGGTTTTGGGATCCAACTCAGGTCCCCATGCTTGCAAGATAAGCACTTCACCAACTCATCCATCTCCCCAGCCCCTCTACTGTGGACTTTGAAGAAGGCTTTCAAGTGGCTATGATGGGTCTTGAGGTCTTGAGTAATAAAAAAACACTCAAATTTGAAGTACTCAGGATTCATGATGACTTGATTCGTGAGATGATGAGGTCACAAAAACCAAACAGGAGGAAAAACAAATGCTTTCTTCTCTTGGCTATCAAAAGGTTCGTACCAGTGTTACCCAGTATCTCGTTGAGTTGACAATTCTGAGCCAGACCAAAGTCTGCTGGATCTTAATTTTCTTCCTCAAGTCCTGGCTGAGAAGAGGCAAGCAGATGGCCCTGAGGCTCAAGATGATCATTTAGCTTCCTCTTCACTCCAGGGCTATCCTGCCTCCTCCACTGTCCATGTCTGTTTCAGAAATCCATGGACTGTTGAAGTTTTATGTGTGGCGCTGGGAATTAAACCTAGAACCGCTGAAGTGCACATCTAGTCCCACAAGTTTGTGCTTTAAACACGAAGCCATGATCTGAAGTTCCAGCCCCATCCTTTGTATCCATAGGATCCAGCAGAAAGCAACAAAGACATCAGTAGAACCCACTCCGCTGCGAGAGCTGGTGTGGGAAGGGTGGGGGAGGTGTACCAGAGGGGAGAATGGCCAGGCCAGGATCACGGCGTGTGAGGAGCTCGGTGGAGGCAGAGATGGAACAAAGGAGGCTGGTGTGGCTGATTCATGAAAAGCCTCATTCATCCTTGCCACAGCTGTGTGGAACACATGAACCCCATTTGTTTTTTTCCAAAGAGAAAATTCCGAGAGGCTCAGAGAGCTGATGCAAGCATCACAGGGACAGTGTGACTCGGAGGACTCTGGCCTCGTGATGTCCTACTCTGAGGTCTGTGTTTCTCATGTGGTGCTCAGGAGGAGAAACGAAGAGGCAAGGTTCCTCTCCTGACTGTAACTGCTGGAGAGTGGTTCTGTGAGTTATCGCAGATGCAGCAAAAGCCCATCTCGAAGACAGCCAGTGAAGCAGGGTCTTCCACTGCCCCGTGGCCTCCTGCTGAAGATGTGGTTCTTTGTCCCCTCCTCTTGCCTGGAAACTTCCATCCCTCTATTTTTGCTGCCCCAGTTTCTACTCATGCAGAGAGTAGAGGAAGTTAAGAAGAAATGCTCAGGCTGGCTTGCTGAAAAGTATCTACCAACTAGCAAAAGTCATTATACCGTTTGAACATAGTTTTTTAAGAAGTTTGTTTTCCAAGCAGATGTTTTTTAAGAAGTTTGTTTTCCAAGCAGATGATAATATTCAAAAGCTATAATGCATATGATGTGCTTAAAGAAAGCCAAATTCTGTCATATGCTGATTTCACTTTAAGCAGTTCATCTGAAATTAGAGACAGCTTCCCCAGGTTCAGCACAGAGATCCATAAATTATTTCTGATAGTGAATGTTGTAGTTTTGCGGAAGGCAAGATTTGATTTGTGAATTGGGCCCATACTTTAGGCTCTGTGTAAAATGATCTTTTTAAGATTGGTGCTTTTTTTTAAGTATACCATTTTCTGTTAAAATATCAACACTAGGGTTGGTGAGATGACTCAGCAGGTGAAGGCCCTTGTTGACAACCAGACTACCTGAGTTTGACCCCTGGAGTCTACAGGACGGAAGAAGAAAACTGACTCTTGCAAGTTGTTCCCTGGCCTTCACATGCCTTCTGTGGTGTGAGCACACCACACCCACACAAGGAAAACGTAGAGGAAATAAAATTGAATAATACTGATAGCACCTATCTTCTTGTAGTTGGTCAGTGAATCACAAGACTATAATTACAATTATGGGAAAACTGGACAAGTTCAATATGGAGGCATAGAGCTCAAATTCCAAGAGGAACATTGTAAGATTCCGAGTGCTTAATAATATTGATTTTGGCTTCTGCGGCTTTATTCTCTGCATGATAAAGATGTCTTTTGCAAACACTAATGAGGGAGGCTGGAGAGATGGCTCAGCAGTGAAGAGTATTTGCTGCTCTTGTAGAGAATGTGAGTTCAGTCTCCAGCACCCACAAGGCAGCTCGCAACCACCAGTAACTCCAATTCCAGGGGTCTGATAACCTGTTCTGGTCTCCTTGTCAATGAAATGTCTAAAGAATTGTCTGTCACCTAAAGAGATGGTGGCATACAATTTAACCCCAGAATTTGGGAGGCAGAGGCAGACAGATCCCTGTGAGTTCAAGGTCACTCTGGTCTACATATCAAGTTCTAGGTCAGGCTCTAAAGGTACACAGAAAAACACTGTCTCCAAACAGAAACAGAAACAAAAAAATAAGCAAAGAAAGAATTGCCTACCCAGCATCTTTATTCCCCAAATGACAGGTACATGGTGACTAGCCAGGGTACCCCAATCTAGGGAAAGTAGGTTATTTTCTTATGGCCACCCTGGATTGATAATTGAAGCATCCAGATTTCTTTCTTACGACCAGGATTATACCAGCACAATACATCACTGCAGACTGCCTCAGCTTGGGTTGGCTCTAAGAGACAGAAAACACACCCCGGCAAGTGCCATCTGTATTTGTTTTGTATTGCTACGCAGCAGATGGTCATGTCTGACTGTTGTGTAGACTACAAGTCCTAGTATGGGTTAGATGACTCCTCTGGGTAAAGAAGTCCTCCCCAGTCTGAGTAGGTGCCAGCCTCTCACCAAAGGCTTAGGGTCTACTTCCAAGGTTACTAGTAAATGGAGCAATTTAGTTCCTTGTTGCAGGACCAAAGTCTCCATTTCCTTGTGGGTCACAGACAAATATTAACTACCAGAGGCCATCTGTAGGTCCTTGCCATGTGGGTCTAGCCAGAGAGAACACTAGTTTATCTTTCAGAAAATGATTTATGTTTACTTATGTGAGCCTGAGTGAAGATATGTGTACCACATGCATGCAGGAGCCCTCAGAGGCCAGAAGAGGGCATCAGATGCCTAGAACTGAAGTTAAAGGCTGCTGGGTGCCGCCATGCGGGTGCTGGGAACCAAACCTGGGTCACTAGCAAGAGAGATATCTCTAGTCTGTTGTCTGCCATTTCAAGGTCATCTGGAGATCCAATCTTTCTGCATTGGATCTCTCTTGTCTTATTTACACATTTCACTTGGTAGGTCAGGCCCACCTGACATAGTCTCCATTTTGATTGATCCAATTACAACAGATTTGTAAACTCAGTATCACCAGCAAAACCATTTTCCGATGTAGCGTAGCTTAGCTATAGGAGCGGGAGCCTGCTCTGTCCACGACTCCTGCCCAGACTCAAGGAAAGGTGACTGTGCAAGGCATACACATCAAGGGTAGGTGTCTTAGTGGCTGTCCGAGTTAATCTGTTTTCCAACTAATTTTCAATTGCTTGTATAGGTAGAGGAAAGAAAATAAAAGGAGGCTTTGGGAAGGGCCATATAGGTCGGAGTCTATTTGAGAGCAGCATGGAGAAGGGAGTTTGTAAGTTGCTCTGTGGAATCATGAACTTTCTTTTGACACCAGACCAGCCTTGAGTAGATACCTTAGGATTGTGCCATAAATAAATGATGAGCAAAAGCTCATTAGATGCATCTTGGGTACAAACTGGCAGCCAGGGAAAGTAACAATTACTGCATAGATGGTGTCTTCTCTGACACAGCGCTTACAGTTGACTCCCTTGCACACTCGTGCTTTTGAGTGATTAGCAGACAGACAGACAGGTGATGGACAGCTGAGTACCAGCTCCACTTTGCCCAAGTGAAGCTACAAAGTAGAAGGCGCCTGTTTGATTATCCCTTTTGTTAATAGGATTCTGAAATAGTGAAATAATCTCAAGTCTAATTCATATCCTCTCTCGGTCTCAGAAAGACAATCCACAATTTGGAAATGGCGGAGTGCCTGACAAGCAAATAGAACTGAAGGCAAATGGAGATGGAGTTTTTCAAAGTAGATATTAGAATGCTTACCACTTTGTATGGAAGGCAAGAAGTTGCTTCATGTTAAAGCAGTCTACAGCTTAGAGCAGGAGACTGGATGCACAAGGCACTCACCTGCACAGAGGCCCTGTGATGCCTCTCATTCAGTCATGTGTTTTACAAGAAGTTCATGAGAACTGTGATTTTTAGCTTATCTTTCCACCGATTCATTCCAGGTGCTACTGGCTTCTCTGCACTCTGCCCATTGGCTCCTCAGTCCTCTGCTCTGGCCGCTGTCCTGCTTTGCTCTCTACTCCCAGTGACACAGGCTGTTGAGTGGCGATGGGACAGGTCAGGCATGCAGAAGGATTGCATCTTGGTTGAAGGGTATGCAGAGAGGGCTCCGTGAGTGTAGGGAAGAGGTGTGCCCCCGGGATGGAACAAGTTTTGCTGGCTTTCTCATGGGTACCACTCACGGCACTAGGAATTCAGGAGTACAGGCAGGAAGGCTCTCGTAAGCAATCTCAGAATAGTGGCCACTTGTATTGGCCTGAGAAATTCATGGAGGCTGTCGCAATGAAAGCATGGATAGTCCTTTTTGGAAACAGGGGGAGCTGTCTGCAAAGCTCTCTAAATAGATTTCATACTTTTTGAAATACGTTTTTCCTTTCTTTTGATTTTCCGCAATTTTAAATTTTTTTATTAAATAGTCTCAGTAAAGATAAGTTACAATTTTACATCATTGGTGTGGATTTTACTGCTCATCTTTATAATCTCCAATGCCGTCTCTAGCAAAATCTGAGTCACAAGATTAACTCTTGCGTGGAATCGGCACAATGGCAATTATGTCGCAGCTCATCTAGGGGCACGTGTACTTCGTTCTTACAAGAACCAGCTCAGCTGTCTTACTCCTGTCCACCAACACTGTCTCTAGCTTGCTTGGCAGAAGGCAAGGACTGCAGAGGTGGCTCGGGTTTTCCAAGCTGGCCTTCTTTCTCTATCATTTCCCTATATGTGGACTTGATCAACCCAGAAAAGTGACATAAGCGTGGTCAGATTTTCTGTTCCTGTTGTAGGAAGCACAGCCTAGAGTAAGCATTGGAGAAGCCAGAATTGCTAAGCATGAAGGTCTGCTTTGTTCAAGGAAGGAGGAATGACACCTGGACCCCTGGAATGCTAGCATGAAAGTGGTTAAAAACAACCTGGTGAGACTTGGCTACCCTACCAGGACCCAGCCTCTACCTGAATTTTCTCCAATATCCTGAGAACTCCTTAGGCCCTAATCCTGGCCTTTGTCTCTCAGGGGATAGAACTCATCCTTGTGAAAGAGGCTCAATGTACTTGGCATCCTCCATCAGTAAGTAGAATCTATCCTTTGCTTATTACAAGTCCTTCCTCTCTAGGCTCTAAGCCCCAGCATTGCTTCCCAGTCAGCAGAGCTCATTCTTATGGTAGAGTCTCAGGTACTTAGCTATAGTTGGTATTTTTGCAAGGGAATTTTGATGTGGCCATCCCTGAAGTTTTGTTATGAGAATTGTCACATGGAGACTTTCTCCCCAAAGTTTGATTGTGTTTAAATGTTAAGAAAATTAAATCATGGGATAAGACTCTTTAGAAGTTTTGATGCAGTCTGACCAACCAAATTCAGCTGTGTTGAGTTTTCATTCTCACCTCTTCATGGCTCATTTCCCTGCCAACTGTGGTAGCTCAGATACCCTCCCCCCGTGCCACCTCAACACCATGTGGCAAAAATATTTGGCTGAATCCTCTAAAAGAAGGGGGATTTATTTTAGCATACAGCTTCAAGGTATGAAGGTTGACTTTCATTGTCAACTTGGCTAGATTTGGGGGATTTGGGATCATGTGGGTGACATACTTCTGGAATGCTTTCAGAGAGATTTTACTGATGGGGGATGACCCAGCCTCAATGTGGGCAGCACTATGCCACAGACTGTGGTCAGGACTGAACTAAAAAGGAAAAGGAAGAAGGTCAGGGGGTACCAACCTCCCTTGTTCCCTGCTTCCCAGTCAATGTGTAGACTCCCCATACAGCCACAGCTCCCCACCCCAACGGCCTGCGTCCCTCCAAACTATGAGTCGGAATCAGCCTCCTTCCTTTGTTTCCTTTCAGGGATTTATCCACAGCAGTGAGAAAAGTAGCTGATGTAATGTTGAAGTCCTTGGCGCCATTGCTGATGGGCCTGCCACAGGAAATCTCAGAGTGGGAGGAGCATGGGGCAGAGGCCACTTAGTCACTTCATAGGAGGCAGGAATCAGGAAGTAGAACAGAATGGGGTCTGAGACAAGATGCAGTCTGATTGAGAACGCACCTCCAATGACCCACTTTCTCTAGCAAGGCCCTACCTCCCAAAGTTTCTAGACCCTCCTAAAATAGGACCAGCAGCTGGGGACCAAGTTTTCAATACCTCAACCATTTGGGGATGGACTTCATTTCTATACCATGCCAGTGAGTAAGACACCATTGGCCTGTTTGGCAATTTGCGTCGTTTTGAATACTCTTGACACCTGACTATGTGTGCAGTGAGTCAGGAGGTGTGGCCTCAGTGTGGTGGGCATGTGGACACACGGAAATCTAGACATAACCTGCCCATCTTGCATTCACTGCAAGTTTGTCGGACTTCAGTGTATCACAGGCTTCTGGGACTCTGACCCTGAGGGATTCCTTATGTCAAGGCCATCAGGGAAACAAATGAGCACTCGTTACACACATCCTTGTATCCACATGCCAGCTCCACATCCCATCAGACTTCACTTCTGAGTTGTACATTTAAAAATAAAATTGTTGAAAATTTCAATATGGTAATACTAAAAGCAGAGGTCTACCAAAGAAGAAAATGGATAAATTCGACTTAATAAAAATTAAAGGTGTGTGGGTCAAAGGGTGCAAGCAGTAAACAGGAGCTCATCCGCAGAATGGATGCAGCTCGAGGTTATTATGCTAAGTGCAGTGTCAGTGAGCTCCAGCTTCACAAAACAGCTGGCATAGCCAGATTCACATCAACATAAAGTAGGACGGGCTAGGAGGGACCGGTGGAGGATGTGTGGAATTATCCAATGGGTACAGAGCTTCCTGAAAACTGATAGTGGTTGCATTGGTTACTGTTTCTGTGACAAAACACCCCAACCAAAGTAAGGTAGAGAAGGAAGTTTACATTAGCTTACAGTCCCAGGAGGAGAGCGCAGAAACCATGGAGTGGTGAGGGCAACAGGAAGCTGGCTGATAACATTTCATTGAGTCAGGAAGCAGATGGGAAGGGGAAGTGGTATGAAGCCATAAATCCTCGACAACCCACACTCGTGCTTTGGTGACATACTTCCTCCAACAAGACTCCACCTCCTAAGGGTTCCAGGGACTTCCCCAACAGCACCACCAAGAGGGGCAGGTATTCAAATACATGAACCTGTGGGGGACATTTCTTATCCAAACTACAACAGTGGTGATGGCTGAATTTCATCCTGGAGATTCTTAATAACCTTTAAAAATAGTTGTAATGGGAGTTGGGGAGCTTGTTTAGTTGGTAGAGTGCCCACTTGACTTGTAGCTCAGGGACCTGAATTCAGATCTCCACTACCCATATAAAACCTCAAACCCTAGTGCTGTGCTTGAGAGGGCACAAGCAGGCGTATCCTGGAGCTCACTGGCTAGCCAGACAAGCCAAATTGAAGAGCTCCGGGTTCAGTGAGAGAGCCTGCCTCAACACACATTATGGAATATGATTTGGAAGGCATTTAAAGTTGACCTCCGGCCTCCATAGGCATATGCACACATGTACCCTCCCCCACATATATACTGACACACTCATGAAAAAGTACGCGCGTGCACACACACACACACACACATACACACACCCCGACTGCAATGGTGAATTTTATGCTATATATATATATATATATTTCCACCATAACAAGTCATTTGAGATGGTATCATTAAGCCAAGTGTAGAGTTTCTGTGTACAGACACTTGGATAAACACACAAGTCCCACACTCACAAAGCCTTGCACTTACTTGTGTTTAAGGTATATGAGCTCTAGGCACATGTCTTAGTCCCCAGGGCTAGGGTTTCCAGCGGGTGGTCAGATCCCCAAAGGAAACCTACTGACCTGGTTTATTTCTTATTAGACATTCTGGTTGAATCAAACTCTAAGCCGAGTCAGAGCTTATTCAGGATTTTTTTTAAAGCTCATCCTTATTAATAAAATTTGCATACATCACTATTCATGGATTTTAAAAAAGCTCATAGTTCATTTTGTTTGGGTAGCTACAGATAGTGATGGAACCAGTACCAAATCCTGATCTGAGACATTCCCACTGACCTGAAGCTTCCTCCTGCCTTGTATGTGCTCTCAGACCTCTGTCCCCATTCCGCCAGGTACCCGTCAACCTCCCACTTGCTTTCTAGAAATGACCAACAGCAGACACCCTGTAGTTTACAGTGTTTTGTGCCATGACAAATGTTAGTTTTGTGTTTGTGTGTGGTATGCATATGTACATGTTTGTATATGCACATGTATGTAGGGGACATGTTTCTATACAAGAAGAGATTGGCACTCTGGTGTCCAGTCATTCTTAACCTTATTTTTTATTACATGTGTGTGTATGCGTGCACGTGTGTGCATGTGTGTGTGCCCACATGTGTCACAGCACATATGTGAAGGCTAGAGGGCAACTTTTAGGAGTCAGTTCTCTCCTAGCATGTGGGCTCTGGGACTTGAACTCATGTCAGTAGGCTTGGTGGCAAATGTCTGTTAGCTGCTGAGCCATCTTGCCAGCCCTTTCTCTACCTTATCTTTTGGATAAGGTCTCTCACTGGACCTGGAACTCCTTAATTCATCCAGACTGGCTCAAGAGCAAGCTCCAAGATCTTCCTATACCTACTACCTGAGCCCTGGGATTTCAAGGGCATGCAGCGGCACACAGCTTTTGATGTGAGTCCTGGGGACCCAAGATCAGGTCCTCATGCTTGTGTGGCAGGCACTTTACCCAACGAGCCACCTCCCTAGCCCCAAATATGTTCATTTTATTATCACTATTACCAAATGCCCGACAGAGACAACACAAGAGAGAAGTTTGTTTAGCTCAGGGGTTGGAGGTCTCAGTTGATCACGGAGAGGGCGTGGAAGAGCAGAGACTCATTTCAGGACACCCAGAAAGCAGAGTGAACGGATGAGCAGAAGGCAACCCTCAAGGACACAGCCCCTGTGACCTACTTCCTCCAGTCAGCTCCCCACCACCTGACAATCTCATCACAGCTTGAGTCCAACAATGAGTGAGCTGGTTCAGTAGGTCAGAGCCCTCATGATTTACTCATCTCTGGAAATGCTGTTGTAGACACACCCAGAAGTGTGCTTTACCATCTCCTAGGAGTTTCTCCATCTAGTCAAGTTGACAGCCAAGATTAACCATCACTCCAAGTTTCCAGAGCAACTTCTCATCATCATAATCAAATCAATCATTCCTTCCTAAGACAGCAGAAGGCTGGATGATATAGGCAAGTTTGTCTTCTAGTTTGGCCAAGTTTAATGCTGAAATTGCCCATGGACTGTTGCTCTGTCCATCATCAGTTACTTCAAAGAGCTAACTGTGGGGTCCCTTTGGCAGTTGCTTCATATAGAAGATATTTTTATCATGATGCCTTCAAAGAAAGCTGTTGTGGGGCTGCAATATGGTCACATGTAGAAGGGGTTCATGATGGAGTTTGGCACACAGAAGGGACTCAAGAATACTTCACCATTGACCACGCTACTGCTGACAGCTTTACAAACAACACTATTAAGAATGACACTTCCTTTCTGTGAAGATAGGGTTATGGTAGACCCTCTCTCTGTTCTAGGGTTGCCATGGAAACCACATAATCCCTCAGAAGCATTTAGCAGTGCTCACTTCATGGTAAGCCCTCAAGAGCACAGCTGTGATCATTTTCTCGTGATAAAGCCATTGAGGACCAAATAGTATTCTCCTCCAACAAGTAGAAGGTATAAGTGTCTCTCCCCTTAATTCTCAAAAAGTATGAAAGTCAGGGTATAAAAAGGATCTCTTTAGATTGCTTTCTGTCAATTTGGTTTTTACACATACAAAACAAAAACAAGTGAATGCCACTCAAGCAGCTACTAGCTTAAAATATCAATCTCTTCCCCTTAGGCCAAAGGAGGAGTTCCATGCAGGCAGGTCAGTGAAGGGCCTGGAATTGCCCTGATCTTGCTCAGTGCTTTTGATTTTGTCTTTGTTGTTTTGGATAAGGAAAAGCAGAAGTGGTTGAGTCACCAGTCATAGATTGGAGAGGGCTTTTGAAATCTCAACACTTTCTGGGGTATTCCAAAGTCAGAGTGACTTTGCTATTCTTGATTTGCAAGTAGTTCACACTGTGGGCCAGGATGTGGAGGGGAGTAGTCACTGGGAAAAGCAGGAAGTAGCACTAAATGATTACTGGGGGAAAAGTTTCCTCTTGGTACCAGAAACAGCCCTTAGAGGCACCATCTCTTGGAGTAAAGGAGATGAATAACAGCAAACATGATAGGACACACTGGAAGGGATGCTTAAGGAATCAGGGGACATCTTCTGAAACACAGAACAGTTAAATTTGACCTCATAGCAGGGTCAGCAACATGCCTGCACTTTGGACTGATTCTACCCACCTCACCTGGTACTTGTGTAGGAATTTCCCATCAATGGCTGTTCTTGGCTGTAGCCAGAGGGGAGCTGATGCTGCCCTGGTGGGAAGATGAGGAACAGGGAATACTCTGTAGGTCACTTCTCATTAAGCAGCCCAGGAAGAGACTGATGTCCTTCACTTGCCTCCAAGAGGTGGGGTGATGGAGATTACACTCTGATTTGATGCATTCTCAAACCAGAATCCCACCAGCTTCTACATTTGCAAAAGAGAAGGAAGCAAAAGCAAGAAGAGACTGAACCTCATCATCTTCCTTCAGATTCTAACCAAGGAACAATCCTCCATTTGCAATCAGATAAGGGGAATTATCTCGGTAATAAAAGTCAATTGAGAATCTAAATGAAAAAATCTAATGCTTTTCATGCTGATTTATTTTAGATTAGAAAAAGTTAAACCAGAAGTAAACACGAAGAGACGGAGCATGGAGAGGGAGGCATGGCAGAGACAGAAAGTGCAGATTTGAGCTATTATAGGTGTGGGGTTGCATTAACCAGAAAATATAGTGTCTGACATTAATTACTGTTGCTGAAGAGAGTGCAGAAGATTGGAAACTAATATGTACCACTGGCAAAGATCAATCATGCGTCTGACTGCTGGAAGAAAGTGTGTTATTCTAACAGAGCCCTTGTTAAACAGCGGTCCAAAGTGACCCAGCCACCCCACCCCACGTACTGCCTGCCCCCTGGTGGAACTTGCTGTTTTCCCAGGAAAAGGTATTTTAGTGCCGGAAAGAGATGGCCTTTTCTTTGACTCCAACAACATCTACCTTTATCCTAAAGATAAGATCCAGTCCTAAACCTCTTGGTCCCAGGTTCCTTGGGCTACAAGTAGACTTGGGATAGTCTTTTGTTTGCTCTGATGACTAATCACCATGAACAACTTGACTGGATTTAGAATCACTAGACACATATACTGTAGGTGTGCCTATAAATGGGTGTTTCCAGAAGGGTTTAAGAGAGTAGAGAAGACCCAGCTTGAATGTGGATGGCACCATATCTTGGTCTGGGTCTCCTGGTGAAGGAATAGAAGAAAGTGAGCTGAGGACCATTATCCTCCCAGTCTGCCTCCTGGCTGCATATATAATGTGATCAGCCACTTCATGCCCGTGCCGCCCTGTCTTCCTCATCATGTTGGACTGTATCCCTTAAAACTGTGAGCCAAATTAAGCCCTTCCCTTAAGATGACTTTGCCTGGCAATTTGTCATAGCAATAAGCAAACTGACCAAGATAACTTACAATGTTTCTGGAGAGACAGCTGCTGTGGGATTCCCCTCGTTGGGGAACTGGTTGTAGGCAACTGGGTTGTAGCTGAACTGGACGTTCCCAGCTGTTTTTCCTACCCTCTTCTTTCCTGGGGTGTGAGGTTCAGCACCTGGTTTGCTGACTTGATGTTTTCAACGCTCAGGAACTGTCTCAGAGGCTGTTAGGCAAATATGTGTGCACACATGCCACACACTTGTGGATACCACTTTCTAGCCGAAGAAAGGGAAGCTGGAGTCTTTGAGTGCAGGGATGCAGGGAAAGCATGTGAACTAGGCTGGGGCTGCTTCTGGCTTGGTGCTTAATAGGTCCACAGTCACCCACTCTCTGTAGATTTAGTCACGTGCCATCTCCAGTAGGAAGCACAGGAAATTACCTAGAGTCTGAGAAATCAAAGGAATTATATTAATTTTGTATATTTTTTCTATTGTTTGGAATGATATTTTTATGAACTAGGGCTGTATCTTGAGTAGCAGTTGTAGTGAACTCTGGCAGTACTTCCTGCTGCAGCATGGTGGGTCACAAGCATTTCCACCTGTGCCCTCACCTTTCATTTGTTTATCCATCCATCCATCCATCCATTCACCCATTGTTCTGTCTATATTTTGGGGATATACTATAGACCTGGGGCTGTTGTGGATTTTGCAATATAGTTGTGAACAAAGAATTGATTGATTAGGGGTTACTTTTCATGGGGCAGAAATGGAGCACACGCTGAAGACTACATTGGGTCTCTTACATAGTTAGAACAGAGCTGAGGAATGTTGCCTGTCACAAAAGCAGCCATCGGGGCAATTCATGGGTGATTGTTTGGGCGGAAGCTCACTGGTATCCTTTAAACCTGGGCTTTCTCTAATTCAGTTTGATTTGGTCTGATTCAGATTATTGCGTTGTCAGAGAGGCTTATCGGGGTGTAGAAACTTTTCAGTGATGACCACCATGAAGTTCAGACCTTACCTCTATGCAGGACTAAGTTTGTTTAAAAAATTTAAGTTTGTTAATAAAAACTGTCCTTTGAGAAGACATATTTATATTAGCTCAGCATTTGAGATCACTCGCATCATACTGAAATACATAGGTGAGCTCGATATAGCCAGGATCACAGGCATTGTCATAAAGGTAGCAGATGTCTGGGCTTCACTGTATACATGTGCTGTGACCTACAGCACTGTTCTCTGATATTGGCTAATTCAGATACTTCTGACATTTTGATATTATGAGCTACTCTACTCAGAAAAAAATTTATGAAAATGAATGGCCTTTACTAGATTTTTAATCTACCAAAAAAAGTGTTGGGAGCTGGGAGACACGGAGCTGGGATTGCTTTATGGAAATGTCACAGGTGATGGAGGAGAGGGAGGAGGCTGCTGGGATGGGAGTGAGAGGCCACTGTGTAGGTTTCTATCAAGGCTGTGGGAGACATGGATATGGGATGGTGAGATGCTTAGGAAGGGTAGCCAATAGGAGCAGCTGGTTGAAGCCATGCAGTAGAGTTGGCAGCATTGGCCACTGGAGAGCAGAACAGTAGGAACTCTAGGATGTGGGCCAATAGCTCAGTGAAGACTGACAAACCGAGAGGTGATTGGGAAGCACTAGAGTGGATGGCTTCCTGGGGGGGTTATGGAGAGTCGAAGGTCAGGGAGGAGACAGTCTGGGAGGTGGGGACATTGTTCATTTTAGGAGGCAGAGGCAGATGGGAATGTTGGGGAAGGCGTGACTGAACATCATGATGGGGGAGGTCTCTATGGGGTCAAGCCAGTGGAGCCTGTGTGTACACACACAGAATTATTCTTTTATCTACCTCAACCAATTCTAATTGAGAGCTATAATGTACCCAGCCATATATTTGGAGCTAGGAATCTGCCAGCAAGCAAGGTATGATGTATTTTATTCTCTCAGAGACTACAGTTAAGAAATGAGCGGGAGTAGCCCCATGCTCTCTACCGTATTTACGAAGGAAGGCATGGGTTCTGAAGAAAAAGAAGGGTCAGTGAGGGCATACAAGTCACGATCCTGGCCTGATTTTGAAGGTAATGTCAGGAGATAGTCATGAGGGCACGTCACATGAGCTGAGTTCCATAGGAAGGCCTGGGAAGCATGC
>LOJH01000395.1:41225-52361 GCA_001685095.1 Ellobius talpinus | reverse complement strand
TTGTGATGGTGCATGAGAATACATCAGAGGACAACTTATAAGCATTGGTTCTCGGGGCTGGAGAGATGGCTCAGCGGTTAAGAACACTGACTGCTCTTCCAGAGGACCCAGGTTTAATTTCCAGCACCCACATGGCAGCTCACAATTGTCTGTAACTTCAGTTCCAGAGGATCTGGCACCCTCACACAGACATATGTGTAGGCAAAATGCAATACACAAAAATAAAAATAAATCAATTATTTTTTTTTAGAAAGAGTTTGTTCTCTCCTTCTACCCCATGGATTCTGGGGATCAAACTCATTGCCAGGCTTGGTGGCAAGCACCCCTACTCCATGTGCCATCTTGTTGGCCTAGGTTACTTTCTTGCACAGGTTGGTGGAGGAAATACCAGGAAAGCAGCTGAGGAAACGGGAGCTGGGAAGTGTGTAGGACTGTGAATCCAGTGGTGTCTACAGGTGTAAGTAGGAAGAGACCAGGCTTCTTGAGTGTTTTTCTAGTTGAGACATTTCTCATGCCAATGGGGGACTTAGCCATCAATTGGATTTCTCCTTAAGGAAGGTTCTGAAATTTCCTCATTTCTTGACTTCCTGAGATGGGTGAGTAGAAGATTTTTAGACTCTGCAGGGCTGCTCTAAGGCTCAGTGATGAAGGTATAGCCCCTGCTGGAAGAGCTTGATCAGGGTACTGGGCCATATGATAGCAAGGTCTTGGTGCTCGGGGGGAAGACTCACGTAACTATAATGTGAGAATCTTGGTTTCTGTATCTCCATTAGCACTATGTAACCTCCCACTCACCCATTCAAAATTCCATCCTGTAAAGATGGAGAGTTGAAGCCTTATGGTTAAATTGCCTTCTTGGCAAGGCCCTGAGAATCCGTTGGCTGGAGTCAGATTTCAGTTTCCTATGATTGATAGGATCTGAATGAACACGGAGTGAGAAAGAATGTGAGAAAGATGACTTTCCTCCCAAATTCACATCTGCTTTTAAAATCAGAAGATGGTGGAAAGTCCAATTCCACATGTTCTGGAAGATTCCCTTTCGTCCTCACCCATCGCTCTGTGGCCTGGCTGCAGGCAAGGCTGCAGGTGTTAGGGAAGGGGGTGGTGGGGAGTCGGTTGCCTAGCTGGGGCACACCTGGGAAGCAGGTTAGCAGCAATGTAAGTTAAGGGAACAGATGAAGGTTGCTTGGACTTCCCATTACAGATTCTGATGGCTGAGAGAGGAAAGGGGGGTGATGGTGGCGTGAATTTTCTACCTTGTGATCAATTAGGGTTGGCCTTTACAACTGGCAGTTTTGAAAGGGTGGGTCTGTGATGAATGAAAAGGCTCAAGTCTTTGCAATTCCCTTAAACAAGGAGAACAATGGCTTCCCTGTCCAGATTCCATAGGAGCAGGGCCCCACCTTCTTTCCAACAACGGTTTTAACTCCAGGTCTGAGTAAAACAGTAATCCACACCGCACACAACCCCTTGGCTCTCCTTTGAGGAGTGCTGTCCCATCTCTCCATAACTACAATCCCGTGGCATCTGTCACCACCCTCTCTCTGTGTTCAGGGACTCCTCTGCCCCGCAGCTCCTCTTCAGCTTCTCCACAATCGTGGCTGTGCAGCATCCCCTGGTTCACCTTGTCCATTGATCTTCCTGCCTCCAACGCTGTGGGAACTAAGGACAAGGGACCTCCCTCTCCAGACTGAATGGCAGGGTTGGTATGATGAAGCTTCTTGGAGCCATTTCTATGTGAGGGGAATCTTACTGAACCCCAAGTCTCATGGATGAGCAGGGAGCGATCCTGATTTTGTGACCGCGGTTCGGATTCTGGTAGGGAAAACATCTGCTTTGAGAAAACACCTGCTTTTAGGATTCTCCAAGATTCTTTTACACACTTGCTAAGAGGCCCCTGATTGTCACTGGCCCCCCTTGTCAAGAGGGATAGGAGCTGATGTAAGCCTGCTGGGTGCTTTCTCTGTGCAGTGTCCACCTTGTTCTGGTGGGGGAGGTATCCCTGCTTTTCTGGTCACTTCGGAGAAATATCTGTTGCTGTTTCCCACAAAAGGCCTGAGGAGATACACAGGAGCTTATTGCACCTACTGAGGTAGGCCGTTTACTGGACAGGACACATCCTTCCCTCCCAGGGCTGTGTGACAACCCTATCTACTCTGCCAGGAAGAATCATGATGCCTGCGTCCCTTTCTGAATTCCACCTACTGGCTGCCTGGGTCTTGGCTTTCTGTTTGGTCACAGGGCCTTAGAAATAGTACAGTAAGCCATTGCCTCCACCTTGTGAGGGTTTTTCACTGTAGCTTCATCCTGGCCTTTATCACCTTGTGGATAATCTAATTTTAAAATAATTGGTAAAATCCTGTCCTATGCAGAGCAGAGCTCGCCTCTGATTCGCAGCCCCAGCTTCGTGTCAGGCAGAACTACAGTCAGAGCTTTCAGGGTTTCCTCTCAAACTCACCAAAGTTTGCTGCTGCTTTGGGAAGACTGAGGGACGTGGCCACAGGACCTTACCAAGAACTAGGGGCTTTAAGGTTGGATAGGAGACAGCCAGTCCATGAAAGCCATTGCCTTTCATTCTTACAAGCCTGGAATTACATATTTATTATATATAGTTCTCTCTCTATATATAGAACTATATATAATAAATATATAGATGTATTTATATAATAAATATAGAACTATATTTATATATATTAAAATTCTCTATAATTTCTTTCCCTTTGGTGAAACAAAACAAAACAAAGAAACAACAAAAACAGCTTTCTGTTGTCTTGAGACAGGATCTCATTCTGTAGCCCAGGGTAATCTGAAACTTGCCATGTAGCCCAAGCTGACCCTGGACTTGTGATAGTCTTCCTGCCTCAGTTTCCCAAGTGATGGGTGCAGCATATCTAATAAAAACCCAGAGACAGATATTGGGGTTCAACCTGAAGGTCAGAAAAGCAAAAGAGTCAGACACTGGCTTTTAACTCTACCTCAGTCCAAGATGGTGATCCTGCCTCCAGGAATCTCAGAATGAGACTGTGTGTGAGAGCTGTCTCCNAAAACCCAGAGACAGATATTGGGGTTCAACCTGAAGGTCAGAAAAGCAAAAGAGTCAGACACTGGCTTTTAACTCTACCTCAGTCCAAGATGGTGATCCTGCCTCCAGGAATCTCAGAATGAGACTGTGTGTGAGAGCTGTCTCCTCCCATTTTATATTCCTCTCTATGCTGGGATTAAAGGTGTGCACCTGTGCCAGTCTCTGGCAAACTAGTATGGCTACTTGGATTTTGCACATAAGTCCTGCCTTGACCCAGGTGTTAGGGAGGAGTGACAGGCTGCTCTCAGAGCTGTTTCTGCAGATGAGGGACACTCTCACCCTCCAGGGAAGCATCACTGAGAAGCCCAAGGACGCTGCTGAGTAGCAGCACTGTGCCACCTGGTACAGAGACAAGATTTCTTAAAATCGCATGGTGAGCTGCTTCCAGCGTCAGAGCCATTCCCACCCAAGGGAGATGAACCTGAACCATTGATAGACCCCACAGCTTAAGGGTCCTGGAGGCCCACTCAGAACCTACAGCATTTGGACCTATAGGGGCAGAGCCCAAGAGCTACCACGAAGATCCCTGCTAAAACCTCACTCGAAGTCTGCTAGACTTTTGCAGTTAGACCATGAAAGGCTCCCCACAGGCTTATGTGGTCTCCAGTAGTGGTGCTGTTTGGAAAGGTGGTGGAACCTTTAGTTGGTAAAGCCTTGCTGGAAGAAGTGGTTCACTGGAGACAGGTTTGAGATTTGATCATGCCACCTTTACTCCCTATCTTCTCTCTGCTTCCTAACTGTGGATACCATGTGATCAGTCGCATTACACCCCTGCCGTCACTGTCCCAGTCATGATGGGCACATCCTTCTTAAACCATGAGCTGAATTATATCCTTCCTGCTGTAAGAGATTCTGCTGTTTTGTCCCAGCATCTCGAAAAGCGGTTAGGGCATATGGTTGGTTGCTGCATTTTTAAGAAGGAAGGGAGTAGCAGTTGCTAGTCTGGTGACCACCACTGTATTACATAGAAGAGTCCTGCAGAATCATGTTTAATAGAGGAGCGCCTGACCCATATCCTCTTCAGGTCAGAGGTGAAAGAGAATTCCTGCTCTGGTATTATGGGATAGCCTGACAAGACACCTGATGCTGGTTAGAGAAAAATAACACAAGTCATTACTGGAAGTCATTTACCCTTTCCAGAACTGTATGTGATCAGGGTGGACCTGCACACGGGGGCGTGCCTCCAAATTCGCACGGATCCTGCTGGGCACAAACTGCCTGTCTGAGTGATGGGTTGTTATAAGATGTGGAGAGAATGGACTTGGTTATTAACTAAAGTGAGGCTTTTTTCTATACTTTTTTTTAACCTAGATGGCCATTTAAGGAGAGAATTTCTCCCCCATGAATAAATGCAACATTAAGTTTGAAGCAACACATGGGATCAAATGCATTAGGAGGCCCTTGTGATGTTTAATCTAACAGTCACAGTAGTATCCGGCTTGCCAGAACAAAAAGAACATTTATCCGGCGGTCAAACTGTGACAGAATCAGAGGGGGTGAAGTCACCCAGCCAAGTGAGCTTCAGATGAAACCAAACTCGCAGCATTCCTGCTGGGCACCGGGGTGTTCCTGGCTTGTATTACATCTGGGTTCTGATGCCAGCATGCTGCTTCGGAGGAAAGCACTCTTCTGCCTGCAGCCCTCTTTCCTGTGCAGGCCCAAGTCCCTCTCCCTTTGCAGGTGAATGGTGTCACGTGGCAAATGGTAGCAGAGATGGATTGTGCGGGGAACCCTGAGCCTGGCCAAGAGAGAGCAAAAGAGGCTATGCTCCTTTGTAGTGGCCAAAATGATGGCCCAGTGACTTTCCATGTCCAGAGGCAGACTGCATTCCCCTGTTGAGCAAGAGACAGGGGTGATCTGGCTTCCCACTCAAAGGTGCCATCGCTCTTTGAAAAAGTTTTCGTCTTACATCATATGCCAACCTTGGGCACACAAGGAAACCTGTGATTATAAAACCTTCTGGAACATTCCTCTGGCTGGTATTTGACACCCTGCCTCTGACTTCTGTGTAGAGAAGAGAGCTCCTGAGTAGTAGTTTAAGACTCTGCTGTGAAGTTTCTGTTTTCTGAAAACTGCCTCTACCATTTGGGGTGAGCACGGATCACAGAGGGCTGAATTTCCCTAAAGCGGTGTGTGTTATTTTTAAATGAAGTCTTTCTGAAAGCATGCCCTTATGAGAAGCTAATGCATGAAGCAGAGGAAAGTAGATGGGCTCGGTCTAAAGGGGTCAGTGAGCCTGCTCCCCTGAAGAACACGACCATCCAAGGCCATGACTTGCCAGCTGCACATTACAGGACTTGAAGGAAACCATGGGCCATTCGAATAAGAATTGATTGCTTTTTCTTTGAATATGGAGATGTCCCATAGTTGACCTGGAAACCCCCATGGACCATATAGGTTATCACCATGGGCAGTCCATTTGACCAGTCAGATCCCGCCTTCCTTATGGTTCTGTCTACCACTTCCTGAAGCCCAAGGCACCTCATTGTGTATTTTCCTGGTCATCTCAGTGCCTCAAGCTCATATTATATGACATTTCCCTCTTAATGGGTGGAGAGGGCTTCCCCAACAGGTGTAGAGGGGGTGGAGATGTGCTTTGGGCTTTAGCTGTAAGATGGACAGAGCCATCACCCATGATAAGACTGTGCTTTTAAAATTCTCTTCCTTTTCCAGTCTTGATAGTTTTGCAATAACGATATGCAGCTTATGGTTTCTTCTAGGGCCTTCTTTCCCATGCTGGCATGAGTCCAGCTCCTCGCTCAACTCTGAATGTGGCTTTCCATGGTGATTTTATGTGCTTAAGTTTGATTTGTTCTTCTTATGAGATTTAGTTGGTAATCTGTGAGGGTGATTAAAGACTTAGATGTGTTTCCGGGGTGTGTCTGGGGTGGGGGTGGGGAAGATAGGCAGTAGTGTAAGGGTGGAGTGGGCTTTAGGGTGTGGACACTGATCATCAGTTAGAGTTTGGGCCAAGGAATAATGTCCTTGCTCTTAGAGATGTGAGGACCTCAGACCCTGATGGTCCAGAGGCTCACAGCAGCTTTGATCCTGAGCCATCATAATTATTGGTTTGAGGTTAGCATTTCTTAAGGTCAGTCTCCTCACCGCTGAAACAGTACAGATGCTTAGGAGCATTATCAGTATTGTAGTCTTTTCTGAAGCAGTCATTTTGTGCTGTCCTTTAGAGAAGTTGAGATATTAGGAGAGAGGTGGGTGGATAGGAAGGCCACAGAGTGGAAGGACAACTTGCTAGATGAATTGTGAGCTGGTGCCAGGTCAGTTGTTTTAACATATGAGGATTAGTGCAGGGGGGGGCAGGTAAATCTGGAGGATTGTAGCAGGTACCAGAGCCAGACCAGGCTTGGTGTGGCCTTGGAGATCCTATTGTGTCAGAGGACTCAGCCAAGAGATGTGTGAGTCCATGCTGGGTTCCTTCTCCTTCTCTTCTCTGTCCCTCCATATTCTTCTCCCAACTCCTGGCTCCCACCATCTCTAGCTCCGCCATCCCTCTGCTCCATATCAGAGCTTAGCTCAGGCCATCACATCAGAGCCATTCATCTCTCTCTCCCTGCTTGCTCTCACTCCCAACCCCTCATTCATAGTGACCATACCGTACCGCTCTTATCTTATTCTCCAGCATCCTTGTGATTCTGTTCCTAGTAGGGTTTGGGTCGTGTTGTTGCTTTGTTTCCTGCAAGGGCAATGGTAGGTACCATTGCATCAATCAGAGGGTCCCTGGCATAGGACCTTGTGCATAGTGCACATGTAGGCAGTGGATGGTTTTAATATCTGCGTTTTAAAAAGAAAGAAATCTGCACACCACACATTCTAATTTAGAAAAATCTCTAAGGAATGTTTGCAAGATAAAGGAGAAGTTGGAGCCTGGGGAGATGACCCAGTGGTTGTGAAGTGAGGACCTGAGTTCAGATCCCACATAATGCGAAGATTCCAGTGTATGTCTGTAAGCCTGTGTTCCCATGATGAGATGGGAGGCAGAGACAGAAGACTCCCTAGAAACTTATGGGCCAGCTAGCCTGGGAGAGGGTCTCAAACAAAGGGAAAGGCGAGGGCCAATGCCTAGGATTGTCTTCTGATCTCTCTCCACACATGTACGGCGACATGTACATGCCTGTACTTACAAAACCATAAAGATACATATCATAACATGCAGACATACATGCATGAGAGACAGAAGGAGGGGAGAGAAGGAGTTGGAGAGGGAGGGGGAGAAGAGAGAGAGAAAGATTAAAGGCTATAAAAACAAGGCTCGTCTATGAAGTTCACAGATGACTCTTGGGTACGGGAGACCTCCAGCGTGTTTAACTTTTCCAGCAGCCGGCATTCATCAAGCCCTGCTCTGCTTGGCCCCATCCCTGGACAGTGCTTTATGGTGCTGCTGGCTCCTGTCTCTACTGAATACTAAGTGTGCTTATGGACTTTCCTAATGGAGAGGGTTGTTGCATCCCCACAGAATACAAAGCATGGACTGCCATTGCACGCACAAACCTATCTCCTCACAAATCACCCACGAGCGTCCTCCTCCCATTAAGTTTAACTCAAAATTTAAATGTGCAGAATTTAAAATTACTTTGAAAACTCTCCCCCTTTCAAGTCTCTGCATAAAGAATAGATCTCTCTAGATGTCCACATCTGTCAGACAGCTGGAAGGTCCATCCCCTGCTCTTGCTCCTCACACCTGCCATTTGTCTCTGCACGGCCATTGCTTGGTTATTGAGATGTGTTCTGCACGAGGCCTCACTCCAGGGTGCCGAGGGCACAGTTCTTGGCCAGCTGCTTTCCCTTTATTAGGACGTGTCCATCAGGCACTGCTCACGAGAAATCCTTGCTGGGAGGAATCTGCCTGTGTCATCTTATTAGCTAGGGTAAGCTGGGCTTCTTGCTCCCTCACCAAAAAAGAAGTTAGTTCGTAAGAAGCCGCTGTCATAAGAGTTTTCACCCTTTACAATTAAAGCAGGGAGAGGTCAATGATGGGAGATTAATACTGCAGTAGTCGGCCTTCATCATTCATGAGCAGTTAGGGCCCTAAATGGCACATTCTGCCTTCCAGTACCGGGGAGGAGAATGTAATTGTATAGAATACTGGCTGTGTTAGGAATTTTAATTTGTCCATTGGCAGTGTCACAAGTTCATCTAAGATCCCAGATATTCTCGTGATACATATGTATTGTGTGTGCACACATACGTGTTTTTGTGGAGACCATGTCCACATGCACACTTGTTTGTGGAGGCCAGAGGTCAATCTCAGGTGTCATTCTCAGGAGCTACCCATCTCGGTTTTTTTTAGACAGAGTCTCTCATTGGCCTAGAGTTTGCAAGTCCTCTAGGCTGGCTAGTCAGTGAGTCCTAGGGATCTCCTCATTTCTCCCTCACTACTGCTGAGATTACAAGTGTGCACTGCCGTCTCTGGCTTTTTTTTTTTTTAATGGTGATTCTGAAGACTGAGTTCAGGTCCTCACAATTGGCAGCCATGTTACTGACTGATCTCTCTCTCTCTAGCTCAAGATCCCAGATGCTTACAGAAGAGCCATCCACAGGTGTCTTTGAGGCCAAGGTGGGCCACAGAGCAGAGTAAATGGCTACTCACACAGTGGGGTAAGGACACAAAGGACTAGAGTGTTTAGAAGAAACAAAATAGCTCAGAGTCCAGCCCCTTAGGACAACACGGGTGATGAGATGACCTCTGCTCAAAGGGAAGGCAAGAGTGAATGGTAGGGTAGACAGGTGAACCTGGCCTCTAAGTAGGACAGACAGCCATCATGACTGCAGGGATGCCCAAGACAAGGCAACTAGAATTTTCCACTAAGCAAAGTGGATTTAAATTGCTCATTGAACTGCTCTGACTGCTAAAAGTTTGAGCCAATGGGAAGCATCTACTTTGCTTGAGGCTTACCCCCCATAAGGTTGACACCATACCCTGGGCTCTGCTTAACTTTTCAGCCACAATCAAAATACGTGGAGAGGCCTCAGCAGGAGTCCTAGCATTCTCCACAAATAAAGAACCCATAAAATAATAATCAACGTAGCATCTGGTCTCCTAATTCTACCCACCCACCTATTCAGTCATCCAGCCACTTCCCCACCTCCACACCAATCCACTCATCCACCCACCCACACACCCATCCAACATCAAATAGGCAGCAACTTTGAGTAGGGTCTTGAAAATTCATAAGTGAACAAGGCATACACTTTGGCATTTTGCATTTTCTACAGTACATGGGCATCTGGAGGTCTTAGGAATATCAAAAGCAAAGTGATCTTCATGCAAACTTTCTTGTCAGCTTTGACCAATGAGAAATCCCTGAGCCACAGAGCAGGTGAGTGGCCCCTCCAAGAATGAGAACCAGGATTGGAAACGAGGATTTCTCGCTGCCACATGAAGGAGTTTCCACCAGTCACATGGAGTGACCATCTTCCTGGTAGGAACAGACTTATACCCTCTAGATTGGATGCCATTCCATGAGTTTTCCCAAGACGTGCATACTGTTTTTGATAAAGAGAATGAGCAGGCCCCATAGTCAGGGGACACTAGTTCAGCGCCTTGCTGAATGAGCCAGGTATATTCACTCTGACATGAAATGGGTGGGGCCCAACAAGAGAATGAAAGCACACGTCCTCGCCTGTTAACCTCAAATTCTCTACCCTTGGATTGCCAAGAGGTCAGAGCGAACTAGGAGTTATATTTTTTTCCCCTAACAGTTGGTCTCTCTGGATCTAAGCATCAGCTTTAAGACAATCAATCAGTCAGTCAAGCAAGCAAGCAAACAAACAAAATCAAATCACTCTGGAACAAGTTCTGGGCTGGAGGCATGAATCACAGAGACAAGAAGAAGCTACCCTCTTCCAGGACTGCCCTTTGGTCCTCACACTCAGTATGTCAATGTCATTGCATTGTGGTCCCATCGATATGTACCAAGGGTCTTCCAGCCACCCACTTGTCCTGCCACAGTGGGACCATACCTTAGGAATTTAAACCCCTTCTTATCCCCATTATTATTATTATTTATTTTTTAAAAAGTCTGTACTCCTATATGGCCCTGCCAGACTTCTGAGCCTTCGTTAGCTGCAGGGGGATGGCCATTATTGTAGCACCCTGGCAGCTGTGAGATGGAACTGCACTTGTAGACAGAAGTGTGGAGAAGTTTTGACATCCCCAAGGACAGCTCCGCTTGCACTTACAAATCAAGGTTCTGTGCTCCTCGTGAAGCACTTTTAAAGTCGACCCATTTCTTTAGTTGCCAGCACCAGCCTACCCAGGAAGCCTGCAGCAACTGCATCAATATAGCTCAGGTTATTGATCCCTGTGATGCAGGGCTTCTGCTCCAGGCACACTGCAGCACTTTCAACAGATCAGCACAATAGTTCAGAGATCAATCAGGATTTCTCCCTACTGGTCCATTTTAATTGTGAAATCAAAGGGGCAGCAGTCGCTTCCTAAGTTGGGAGAACACATGTGAAACCAAGGGAAGATATGTCAGCATGGTAACAAGCCTTTCACACAAAAGGCAGGCAGGCTGTCAGGTTCAGGGTGTCCTGAACCGACCCCAAGTATCCAGCATCCTTGAGCTTCATGGAGGTTGGGAGTCAGCAGTTTTCTATCTGGATGACCAATTTCCTGGCCTCCTTGTTGGGAAAACAGGGGGTCTAGGAGACAAATGGTCCCCCACAAGACCCTAGAAACATAATACAAAAAGGAACAAACAGTCTGGTTCTAGGATTTGTCTCCTATGAGGGATAGACAGTGTTGTTGAGGTCGAGGCCACCTTCTATGAGAAACTAGCCTCAGTGGACAGAGGTCTCAAGCCTCCCTACATCTTGGGAAGAGACTTCACACTCTCTAATAGCTCTCTATTAAGAAACAAAGTGGTTGGATTTTGATCCTAAAAAGGATTTCCATGTTGCCACCCATCTCAAAAACGTCAACTTGATGTCAACAGTCAATTGGATTTCTCCATTTGGACCCAATCAGATATGAAATGGGACTTCATTTCTCTCTCTCTCTCTCTCTCTCTCTCTCTCTCTCTCTCTCTCTCTCT
>LOJH01000395.1:24802-41130 GCA_001685095.1 Ellobius talpinus | reverse complement strand
CTCTCTCTCTCTCTCTCTCTCTCTCTCTCTCTCTCTCTCTCTCTCTCTGGAACTAGTTTCTCAAGGCTGTGGAGCTGGCTACTAGTTAAGCAGGGTGCTGAATTCTAGTTACATCTTATTAAAACATCATTGATTCTGAGCTGTTTTCCTTTACTGGGTCCCCAGGGTACTAATGGGCCCATTTGTTCAAGTTCTGCAAGTCCATGTGGTGGCCTTTGCTCGATACGTGTTTGCAGGAGAGTGGCATGTGACCATGTTGGTAAGTGCAGCTCCAGTTTCATAGCTCCTAGGACAGTTGCTAAACAATGTTTGTGTTAGGCCAGCCTTCTGGTAATGGAAGGAAATGCTTAAGCATCTTCTTAGGTAGACCCTCCGAGCTTCCTTGAGTGAAGTTTCTGGGGAGTTCTGGGTTTCTGCTGGACACTCCTCTCAGGACCCTTCAGATCCTCACATCGGCTTCCTCCTTTCAAGATTTAGCAGTAATGAACAGCCAGCAGTTGGAGGGTAAGGTCAGAGAAGATCTTTTCCAGTCTCTGACTTCTCAAAACACATCGCCATTTCTCACAAGTGTGCCAGATTCTTCCTGGGGATTCCTTGACCCCTGGCTCACCACTCTGTCGGGAACATATCTGAATACCTGTGTACTCTTGTGGAAGCTAAAGGAGCCTTTAGCCAGATAATTCTGCTAGATCTTTCCCCTTCCTGCTGTTTAATTTGGAACAGGTTCACAAGGTGACCCTGGTTGTCCTTTCCTGGGCCTTTGACCCTGAAATGATTAGCATAAGGAGGGGGCTCAACCACAGAGGGCCATTTGGCACCATCTTCATATCCTGCCTGTTGGCTTGGCAGTGAAGCCATTCCTAACTGAGCCACATGATTCCCTGGAGGGAGCCCACTTAGCTCCTGCCAGGTGCTAAATCTGTTTTCAGTCTCCTTAGCAATTCTATGAGCTCTGCAAGTCCCACTGGCATAGGTTAGCCAGAGGCAGGTTCTGATGAGGCCTCTTAATAGAAAACAAGACCAAAAGGACCAGGTTGTATTATCTTGTAATCATCCTACAGGCTAATATGCAGTGGAAACACCTAGTGAAATTTCAGAGTATTCCTGGTGAGTTGATTGGCCCAGTTCCCCATCTCTTTGTATTATGAGGATAGACCCCTGCCGGGTATGATGATGGGGTGATCACTCAAACATTTAATAAACACCCACCATATCCTAGATTCCATTCTGGGATTAGAAATCTAACTTTGAATCAAAGATCCAGCCACACAAAGCTGCTGTTCTAATGGGGGGGCAGGCAAATGTGGACATAAATTGTCAGGGGAAGTGGGCTCTACAAATAAAAAATAAAACCATGTGCATGGGTAGAATGAAATGGGGGTACCCTCCATTTAGGTGGTCAAGGAAGGTCTCTTGGATAGAGGGCTATTAGGAGAACTTAGTGACAAAAGAAGTAGAAATTTAGGCAGGGCATATGGGGCCAGATCCACGCAGAGGGATCAGGACTAGCCTAAAGTTGGTGAACAAGGGCAGAGTAGGCAGAGAAATAAGGGGATTGGGAGCCCTAAGACCATCTGGATCCAGGAAAGGGCAGAGCAGAAGTCTCCACGAAGTCTGCAGAGACAGTCTTTGCAAGCTCTGTTTGCAAATCTCCAGGTTGCTGGCAGATCTCCAGGTTGCTGACAAGCAGGCGTGGCCTGAGCTTTGAGGAGGTAGTGGTGCCTCCACACAGCCTACATAGTCCACATAGTTCCACCTAGCAGGAAAGTTACATAGAACCCTAGGAAATTAACTGTATTGTTAGCACCGCATGTCAAGCCTTTCAATATTGGTACTTAATTTGTGGAGTGAGGAGTCTGTGAAAATATGTGCTTGTACATGTAAGTGAAAGAATTTCATATCAAGCAGACATCTGAAGGATTATTGACATCTCTTTGCACAATAGGAGTGTGTGTATGTGTGTTTTAATACTACAGCATGTTGTGTAGTATTGTGTAGTGTTGTGTGCTGGCAGAAATGCATTTTTTTTCTTTTTACTATAATAGGCATGGCCAACCCCAATGAAATCTCTCCCTGTTATTTATTCAGGCTGCCAGAAAATGGTGACTGCAGAAGGGTGAAAAGAGACAGTGAGGGCTGTAGTCCCTGGGGAGGATTGAAGAGAACAGGGTCTCTTGTCCTCAGCACTGCTGAGTTGGGGATTGGACCTTTCTTTGTGGTGGTATTTACACCACATGTGTTAGTTACATGATTGGCTTCTGGCCACTAGAACCAGTAGTGTCTCCTTCTCCATCCCCCAGTTACAGAAGATAAAATGGTCTCTAGACTTATTCAGATGACCCTGGAGAGGACACAACACTGACTGACAGATACTGCCATGTGGCAACAGACTTTTCCTGAATCGAAGGGAGAGGCACTAGGCACTAGGTAAGGGGTTTTAAGAGTGGAAAGCCAGGGCTGGGTCTGGGTCCCCTTTCTGATAAGATTTCACTAGCTGAGCTACAGAGAGGGAGGAGCCTGGAATTTATTGCAGGAATTTTTATCCTCCTACCTGGCTGGTGTTAATAAAGTCTCAGGGTCTGGAGCAGAAGTGAGAAGAGAGACAAGGGGAAAGGGTCAGAGGTCATAGAAGAGTGAGCCAGGGACCTCCCCTTGCAGTATAAATGACAGAGGCGAGGCCTAGGTGGCAATGAGAGAAGAGCACTACAACTTGCCCTTGGGAGGTCTGGGTTAGGAGGATGTGAGCTAATCTGAGGGTGAGCCAGTAGAAGGAGGGGGATGGAACAGCATGGTAGAGAAGGTAGAGAATGCCATTCCTCCAGCATTGATGAAAGCAGAGAGAACTGCCTACCATTTATAGCAGAGTGTAGTACCCCCCTCTGTGTGTGTGTGTGTGTGTATGTCAACCTGACAGACACATCTGGGAAGAGGCAGTCTCCACTGAAGAAATGGTTCTATGGTTCTATCAGATTGGCCTTTGGCCATGTCTGTGGAGGGATTTTCTTGCTTGCTAGTTGGTGTAGGAGGGTTCAGCCTACTGTAGGTGGCGTCATTCCTGAGCAGGCAGACCTGGAGTGCACAAGAAAGGTGGCTGAATATGATTCTGGTAGCAAGCCAATAAACAGGGTTCCTCCGTGGTTACTGCTTTCAGCATCTGCCTTGACTTCCTGCCTTGTCTCCCTTGATAATGAACTGCCAAGTGTAAGATGAAATAAACCCTTTCCTCCCCCCAAGTTGCTTTTTTTGTGTGTGGGTCATGGTGTTTTTCATAGCAACAGAAAACAAACTAAACTGGTACTGATGAGTTAAAGTCAGGCCAAGGGATTTCTACCTAAAGCGTCCATATTTATATGTAGTAATCATAGAGGGGTATTTGTTTGTTTGAAAACAGCCTGATTCTTTAGTCTAGGCCAGCCAGAAACTCATTACGTAGCTTAGACTGGCCTTGAAATCATGCAGTCTTTCCATTCCAACCTCTCAAGTGCTGTGACAGGCCTGAGCCATCATACTTAATGGGATTTTTATTAATATCCAAAATAAGTGGACTAGCTTTAGAAAAAAATCTGTTAAGATTGTTGAATTAAAATGAACAAATTAGGGAGTCTTATTTATAACAGATGCTCCTGAAAATAAATATACCATATGTCATAATTATCACAACAGACAATCAGTGTTTATCAGTTGTCCATGAACAGACACAGATGGAGACAATGTATGGAAAATACTGGGAATAGGCAGGGCCGTATTCACTCCATAAATGTTGATTAAGCGCAATGACAGGAAGATAATCTGTGTAGTCCTTGATCTGAAGGGTGCCAAAATTCCAATTAAAAACAAACAACTATGACTTTTGTCTGAGAGGTGCCCTACAGTCAATAAAAAAAAGCATCAAGAAATCGTTCTAATAGGTACAAATGAAGAGACACAATCGGAAACACAATGAGAAATCTTTAATCTCATTAAAATGTAAATTAATTCACAATTAATATATTGAAGCAGAGGGGCAGGGAAGATGATTTAGTCCGAAATGCCCTTGCTCTGTAAGCATGAAAACCTGAGTTTGAATTCCCAGCACCCATGTAAGAAGCTGTGTATGACGGTGTAGGCCTAGAATCCCAGTGCTGGGAAGGTAGGGAGAGGAGGATCCTGGGAGCTTGCTGACTAGCCAGCTGAATCAGCAAGATTCAGCTTCAGCGAGAGATCCTGCCTCCAAAAAAGTAAGGTGAAGAGGCATAAAGAATGATATCTGACAACTTCTGTGTACATGTGCATGTGCCCACCCTCCTCTCTTCCTTTCCCTCCCTCTCCCTTCTTCTGTCTCTCACCAGCTTATCTACTCTTTCTCTCTCTTCCTGAACTGAATATTATCACTGGTCATCTAAACGGGCAAATATCCACTGGGGAGAAAAAAAATGCAGCAGAGGGAAAATAACCATTTTTTTTGTTGTTGATATGTCAAATCTATTCTACAAAGAGCCAGAAGCAACCTAAATTATGAGAGTAATGAAAGGCTTGCATAAATGTCTGTAATTTATTCTATCAGTTATTATATTTCATTTTTCATGGAAATTATGGGGTTGCCAAAGAATCATAAAGCTATGAAAAATGAGAAAGCAACAACTGACTGTGTGTGCAGAATAAAAACCAGGGTGAGATACAGATAGTTTGCATTCTCTGAGTTAATTAGGAAGAGAGGCCACATCTCCCTTTCATCTACAGAAACGTAGAAGAGGGTTTTCTTTTTTTGTTTCGGTTTATTTTTGTTTCTATAATTTTTTAAAATAATATTATCTCCCTTTATTTTTTCTTTTATTTATTCTTCTTGAATACAATACATCCTGACCACAGCCTTCCCTCTCTCCACTTCCCTTAGTCCCTCTCTACCTCCCTTCTTCCCCAGATCCACTCCTCCATTTCTTTTCAGTAAGAGCAAGCTTCCCAGTGATATCAATTGAACATGGCCTAACAAGATGCAACCAGACTAGGCACAAACCCTCATATCAAGACTGGATGAGGAAAAGGGTCCCATGGGCAGGCAAAAGAGTCAGAGACACTCCCACGCCTACTGTTCGGAGTCCCACAAAACCTCAGGCTAAACACCATGGCATGTATGCGTAGGATATAGCATAGATCCATGTAGGCTCTGTGGTTGTCACTTCAGTCTCTGTGAGCCCCTATGAGCCCTGCTTAGTTGATTCTGTGGGCCATGATCTTCTGGTTTCTTCAACCCCTCTGGCTCCTACAATTCTTCCCCCCCTTCCATAAGGTTCCCTAAGCTCCACCTAATGCTTGGCTGTGGGTCTCTGCATCTGCTCCTGTCAGCTGCCAGAGGAAGTCTGTCTAAGGACAAGTGGGCTATGCACAGATCTATGAGTTTAGCAGAATATCTTTAAGAATCATTGACCACCCACCCTTGGGTCAGTCCTGTTTGGTTCTACCCTAGGTCTCTGAGTCACCTAGCTTCTGGTTCCTAGCCATCCAGGTTGTGTCTGGCATGGGCTCCCTCTTGTGGTTTGGTTTGGGCCCCAAGTTAGACCAGTCAGTTGTTGGCCGCTCTCACAAGCTCTGAGCCATTGTTGACCCAGGACATCTTGCAGACACGGCAGGTGTGGTTTGCATGTCCTGTGGCTGGGTTGGTGTGCCAGTTCTACCACTGGGAGCCTAGCCTGGTTAAAGAAGATGGTTGGTTCAGGCTTCATATCCTCCATTATAGGAGTCCTCACTAGGGTCACCCTCATATGTTCCAGGGAGTTTTTACTGCACTAGGCTTCCACATCACCCCTCAAACGCCCCCTATTCCAGTTATCTCTCCCGTTGTTCCTCCTTCCCCCACCTGATACCCCATCCCCATCCATCCCCCATCTACCTGCAAAATCTATTCTATCTCCCCTTCCTAGGGACACATAGGGAGATCCATGTGTCCCACTTAGAGACCTCCTTGTTACGTAGCCTCCTTGGGTCTGTGACTGGATCATGATTATCCTTTACTCTACAGCTAATGTCCCCTTACAAGTGAATACATATTTTTATTTCTGGGTCTGGGTTGCCTCACTCAGGATGATTTTTTTCTAGTTTCATCCATTTGACTGCAAATTTCATGATGCCATTTTTTTCTAAGAACAGAACAATACTACATTGTTTAAATATACAACATTTTCTTTATTCATTCTTCAGTTGAGAGACATCTAGGTTATTCCCAGTTTCTAGCTATTATGAACAAAGCCACTATGAACATAGTTGAGCAAGTGTCCTTGTGGTAGGATGAAGCATCTTTTGGGTGTGTACCCAACAGTGGTATAGGTGGGTCTTGAGGTAGATTGATCCCCAAATTTCTGAAGAACTGTCATATTGATTTCCATAGTGGCTGCACAAGTTTCCAACCCCCAGCAATGGAAAAGTGCTCCCCTTACCCCACATCCTCAAAAGCATGAGCTGTCACTTGTGTGATCTTTGTCATTCTGACACATGTAAGATGGAATCTCAAAGAAGTTTTGATTTGCATTTCCCTGATGGCTAAGGATGTTGAATATTTCTTAAAGTAAGTGTTTCTTGGCCATTTGAGATTCCTCTATTGAGAATTCTGTTTAGATCTGCACCCCATTTTAAAAATTGGATTATTTGGGGTTTTGATGTCTAGTTTCTTGAGTTCTTTATATACTTTGGAAATTAGCTCTCCGCCAGATGTGAAGTTAGTGAAAATCTTTTTCTATGCTGTAGGCTGCCATTTTGTCCCATTGATGATGTCCTTTGCCTTACGGAAGCCTTTCACTTTCATGAGGTCAATCTTAGTGCCTACACTATTGGTATTCTGTTCAGGAAGTTGTCTCCTTGATCCATTTGGACTTGAGTTTTGTGCAGATTGATAAATATCAATATATTTGTATTCTTCTACATTGCAGATATCCAGTTAGACCAGCACCCTTTGTTGCAGATGCTTTCCTTTTTCCATTGTTTATCTCTGGCAGCTTTACCAAAAATCAGGTGTCCATAGAAGTGTGGTTTTTGTCTGAGTATTTTATTCAATTCCATTGATTAATTTGTCTGTTTTAGGCTGATATCATGTGGTTTTTTATTATTATAGTTCTGTAATACAGCTTGAAATTGAGGGTGGTGATACCTCTGGAAGTTCTTCTATTGTTCCAAATTGTTTTCGCTTTCCTGTTTTTTTTTTTGTTTTTTGTTTTTTGTTTTTCCATGTGAAATTGAGTATTGTTCTTTCAAGGTCTGTAAAGAATTATGTTGGAACTTTGATGGAGTTTGCATTGAATCTGTAGATTGCTTTTGGTAGGATGATCATCTTACTATGTTAATTCTACTGACCCATGAGCATAGGAAATCTTTCCATTTTCTGATATATTCTTAAATTTCTTTCTTCAAAGACTTGAAGATTTTGTCATAGATGTCTTTCACTTGCTTAGTTAGACTTACCACAAGATATTTTGTATTTTTTTTGTGGCTAATGTGAAGGGTGTTATTTTCCTGATTTCTTTCTCAGTCCATTTATCATTTGTATATAGGAGGGCTACTGATTTTTTTCCTTAGGCTAATCTTGTATCCAGCCACATTGCTGAAGATGTTTATTGGCTGTAGGAGTTCCCTGGTAAAATTTTTGGGGCTGTTTATGTGTTGTCTTTGTTAGAGTTTCTATTGCTGTGAAGAGACACCATGACCACAGCAACCCTTATAAAGGAAAATGTTTAACTGGGGCTGGCTTACAGTTTCAGAGGTTTAATCTGTTATCATGATTGTGGAACACAACAGCACGCAGATAGACATGATGCTGGGGAAGGAGCAGAGAGTTCTACATTTTGATCCACAGGCAGAAGAGGAACAGAATATGACACTGCGCAAGGCCTGAGCATATGAGACCTCAAAGCCCACTTTTATAGAGACACACTTCCTCCAACAAGGCCACACCTACCCCAACAATGCCACACCTCCTAATAGTGCCACTGCCTATGGGTCAAGCATTCAAATGCATGAGTCTATGGGGACCATACCTATTCAAAAAACCACCACATGTATACTATCATATTATCTGCAAATAACAATACTTCTTCCTTTCCAATTGATATTCACTTGATCTCCTCCAATTGTCTTATTGCTCTATCTGAAACAACAGGAACTATATTGAATAGACAGGGAGTGGACATCCTTGTCTTCTTCCCAATTTGAGTGGAATGGCTTTGAGTTTCTCTCCATTTAATTTGATGTTGATTATAGGCTTGCTGCAAATTGACTTTGTTATGCTTACGTATGTCCTTTGTATCCTTAATATCTCTAAGACCTTTATCATGAAGAAGTATTGAATTTTGTCAAAGGCTTTTTCAGCATCCAGTAAGATGATCTTTTGTTTTGTTTTTTTTTCTTTCAGTTTGTTTATGTGGTAGTTTACATTGACTCATTTTCACATGTTGAACCATCCCTGCATCTCTGGGATGAAGCCTACTTCATCATAGTGAATGGTCTTTTTGATATATTCTTGGATTCAGTTTTCGAGTATTTTCTCGAATATTTTTGCGTGTATGTTCGTAAGGGAAATTGGTCTGTAATTCTTTTTGTTGTATCTTTGTGTAGTTTGTATATCAGGGTGACTGCAGTTCCATAAAATGAATTTGCAATTTTCCTTCTGTTTCTATTTTGTGGAATAATTTGAGTAGTATTGGCATTTAATCTTCTTTGAAAGTCTGGTTGAATTCTTTGCTAAAATCATTTGGCTCTCGGCTTTTTTGCTTGAGAGATTTGTAATGACTGCTTCTATTTCCTTAGGGGTTTATTTAAGTTGTTTATCTGATCTTGATTTAACTTTGTTAAGTGGTACTTGTCAAGAAAATTATCCATTTCTTTTAGATTTTTCCAATATTGTGGAGTACAGATTTTTTAAGTATGGCCTCATGATTCTTTGAATTTCCTCAGTGTCTGTTATGTCCCCTTGTCATTTCTGATTTTATTAATTTAGATATTTTCTCTTTGTCTTTTAGTTAGTTTGAATAAGGTTTGTCTAACTTATTGAGTGTATCAAAGAACCAACTCTTGTTTCATTGATTCTTTTATATTTTAGTTTCTAATTATTGATTTTAGCTCTCATTTTGATTATTTCCTGCTAGCTACTCCTCTTGGGTGTGCCTACTTCTTTTTGTTCTAGAGCTTTCAGGTGTGCTACTAACTTGATGGTATGAGAGCTCTCCAATTTTTTTAAACATAGTCACTGATTTAGCTGTGAATTCCTTTCATCACCACTGACATTGTGTCCCATAAGTTTAAGTATGTTGTACATTGATTTTCATTGAATTCTAGGAAGTCTTTCATTTCATTCTTTAGTCTTTTCTTGACCTAGTAGTCAATCAGCAAGTTGTTCAGTTTCCCTTGGGTTTGTAGGCTTTCTATTGTTTCTGTTGTCGTTGAAATCCAGCTTTAATCCATGGTTTTCTGATAGGATGCAGGGCATGATTTCAATTTTCTGATCTCTGCTGAGGCTTGTTTTGTGACTGAGTATGTGGTCAGTTTTCGAGCCGGTTCCATGAGGTGCTGAGAAGAAGGTATATTCTTTTGTGTTAGGGTGAAATGTTCTGTAAAGATCTGTTAGGTTCATTTAATTTGCAACATCTGCTTGCTCCAGTATTTCTGTTTAGTTTTTGTCTAGATTACCTGTCAGTTGGTAAGAGTGGGATACTGAAGTCTCGCACTCAATCTTTGAGAGTCCCCTGGGGATAGATAGAGTAGGTGGGCACCGAGAATGGGCACTGAGAGAGGGGGCGGTCCGTGAGCTGGTAGCTACCTGGAGATCTAGCTGCTGGTGTGGCTTCTGGTCCTGCTGGATTTGGGGGACATGATTGGGGGAAGGGGAGGAAGGGTGGGCCTGCACCCAAGAGAGAGTAGGGGAAGTCCTTGGTTGGGTGGTCTACCTGGAGTTCTGGTGGCCAGCATGGCCTCTGGTTGAGCAGGGGCCTATGCTTCTGCAAGTTTTAATATTAAGAAAATTACAAAGAAATGGTTAACTCTTCACCTAATTTTAAAAATTATTTATTTTATTTTATTTTTTAGCAGCTCCCTTTCCATAACAGTAAAAATGATGTTGGATCTACTAACTCTTCTTTTCCTCTTTTCTGCTCTGCAACAAGGGTAATCCTTGGCATTCTCATCTCTTCCTTCTCCTCCCCCTCCCCCTTCTTCTTTTAAAGGCTTTTGAGAGGGAAAACAGAAGGCCAGACTTCTAAGGGAGAGGGAAAGATGCTGAAGAAATAACATTCAAGATGTACAAATAAAGTTGTTGAATTAATTTGAAGTTCCTTTTTTGTAATGACCTATGGTCTTTTGACAAAAAGAGTGAAGCAGCGACTCTCATGAGTGACATTGAGCACAGAATTACACCATTGACTTAAGGCAATTGAGAGAGCATGGGACTGATACAACAAGAGAAGAGCAAGTCCAGAGGTAGGCCTCAGTGTGGTCACCTGGCGTACCATAAGAGGGTACCACAATGGGGAAGATGGCCCTGAGCTCTTGGACATTTACAGGATTCTATTCTGCGTGGTTTGCTTCCCCTTGCTGAAGAACTATTGGCAGTTGATAGCTGCTGGGAAGGAAGTCTCATTTTTCCTTTGGGAGCATGGTTGCTGGTAAGTTGCTCACAGTCAGGAGAAGGGCACCCCTCAGGAGCATGCAGATAGCATTAACTGTACTCAGTGAGTTATAAAGGGAGAGGGAGAGAGAGAGAGAGAGAGAGAGAGAGAGAGAGAGAGAGGAGGACAAGGACATTAAGACAGTAAGGGAGTATTGTGGGAGGTCAGGGTAGAGTGAGGGGGGAAAGAGGTTGGAGATGATGCAGATGTATTGTATACATGAATAAACTAGCCAAAAAGAATAAATACTCTAAAAATAATTAGACTTTAGAAGATCACATAGCAAATTTTTTTTATAATTGGGGAAATGTAAAACAACCATAAATGAAAGTTATAGAGTTTAATTACTTTAAGATTAAATGAAAATTGAGAGCTCTTGCTCACCAAAATATACTTTGTAAGAAAAAGAAGTTAGGCCAGTGAGCTGGTGCAGCTTTGCATAAAGGCACTTGCCACCAGGCCTGATGACCTGAGTTTCTTCCCCAGAGCCCACATGGTAGAAAAGAATCCAGTTGCTATCTGATTTCCATACATGAGCTGTGACCTATGTCCCTTTCTCCACAAATAAATAAATGTAATAAAGTTTTTTAAAATAGTGAGCATCAGGTAATTTATTCTACCAGTTGTTGTATTTAATTTATATATTTTATTTTATTATATATTTCATTTATATACTTTATTATATATAATTGAGTGATATATCAACTATAGTTATATATAATTGAATATATAAAATATATGTATAGACAATGCGAATGAATTATAGCCAATATGCATAATGTATAAGGGATTTCTAAAAATCAGCATGAAAAATTATGCAGATTTTATTTATTTATTATTTATAGTTTTAAGACTAGCTCTTATTGTAGCCAAGTCTGGCCTGGAACATACTAAGCACCCAAGTCTGGCCTTGAACTCATGTTGAACCTCCTGCCTAAGTCCTGGGATTACAGGTGTTAGTTACCATACCCTGCTATAGGGAAGTTTTTATAAAGGTCAAAGACTTGAATGAGTTCTTCACTGGGGAGGACAGGCAAGAAGCAAGAAGCAAATGAAAATGGTCTCAAGGTCATTCATTATGGGAAAAGCACAACATGGGCCACATGTAGACACACATCATGGAGTGATAATACTTGTGTGGGGCAGATCTGCTCATTCATTGAGAGGCTTGGAAAAGGCAGGACTCCTTGGGAAACTGTAGAGTAGTCAGGACTGGAAACGAACACACAAGGCTCTGTTGTTGGGTGATTGACTCCCTCCTTTTAGTTCCAGCTGGAACAGTGATTCTCTTCTGGGAGACAGGTATGAGAACGCCTAAGACAGTGGTACTCCAAACAGGCGTGAATGGGAAAGTCCAAGAGGGGAGCATGCAGGGCTGACCAGGAACTGGGTACCACGGCACACCCCTGAAGGCTGCAGAATGCCAAGAGACACTCTGTGCACTTCATTGATGTCTAACCCAAAGACATCAGATGAAGCTGGGGTTCTGAGGGAAGTGAGAGTGGTTAGTTTGGCAGTGAGCCTAAAGCAGTCAGGCATGAAGGTGGCTCAGCCTCTTCTTTTCAATCAGTGTAGTGTCCCCAGATGTGTTCCCTTCATGAAAATTACCAGGTTATACACTTGAGACCCCCCTCCCTCTTTGGATGTATAAGTCCTGTACCATTCAAAAGGAATAGGGGTGTTTGACATATGAGAGGAGGTATGATGGACAGCATTAAGCAAATACAAGATTTTCTTTCAAATAGGAAAGGTGAGGCTTAGCTTACATTCAAGAGCAAGGACGCTCAGGTAATTAGTACTAGACAGTGTGGCTGGACAAGAGAAAGAATTTTTTGGGATTGGGGGTGATTCTAACATAATGTTTTGGGGAAGGTGGTGGGGGATGCTCTCTGACCTGGACTTGTCAGTGAGAAGAGTCAGTGGCCAGTTGCCAATTGTTTGGCATTTCCACACCAGTGTCAGGGGCAAAGCCATGGACAAATAGTCTGTCTCATTGTTATGCATTGTGTCACACTCACACACCTCTGCAATTGGGATGTGTCCCACGGTGCATAGCCCTTTACAATTAATGATAGTGTCTTTCTTTCTTAGGTTCAAAAAATTATAATAATGGCGCATCAATCTAAGATTGCAAGATTGAAAGGCACCTTCAAATTGATGAAATATGGTAATAGAATTACATCTAGCTGGAAGATTCCCTTCCAAGCATCACAGCGAGGGAGGCTTATTCCCTTAGGAAAGCACTCTCTGTCCTTATGGAAGGCTGTTCCACAAGAGAGTCAGAGGGCCCTCGTCCATTATGGGCACTCAATAAATATTAAGCATCAACCCATGGCCCATAGCCAGCTGGGAATAAAAATTGGCATATGTTAACATTTATTGCTCATGGATCCCATGAGTGATGATCTCTCTCTCTCTCTCGCTCTCACTCTCGCTCTCCCTCTCGCTCTCCCTCTCCCTCTCACTTTCCCTCTCCCTCTCCCTCTCTCCCTCTCTCCCTTTCTCTCTCTTGCACACATGCACACATTTGTGCTCAAAACAGCAAATCTCATTGAAGAGGCTTTTTGGTACAGAGATGAATTGTGTTACTGATGGACAAGGAAATCAATCTGCTACATCTCTTCTAAGGGAGGTGTCCAGAAAGAGGCAAGAGCACAGGTTTTTTATATCAGATTTCCTCATTCTAGCAACGACCTTGGAAATCATCTCAGCAAATGGGGCAGAGTGTTGGAGAATGCTTTTCCTACAGACAGTTATCTAAGGATTTAGTAAGTCTCTTCCCCCACCAAAGACTGATTATTCAACCATGATATAGACGCCTGCTAAGTAAGTTGGCTCTGACTTGGTGTGGGCTAACCTCAAGTCAGTAATTTTGAATGGGACTCCATAGCATCCCTTCCGGGTGTGTTAGGCCCGCAGAGGTGTCTTGCCATGAGAGTCCCATTTTTGTTAATTTGCAAATTGAACCACCTTCTCACTGGGGAAAGGGTTGCAAAGCAATCACTAGTCTTTCATTCTAGGCCTAGACATCAAATTAGAGCTTACATTTTCCTAGTTGGTTAGTAATTATTTGGGGGAAAATAAACAGAAAGCAGGAAGAAAATTGGCACAATACCCACACTGAAGCCTGCAGTGTTTAATTAGGCACAGTGTTTATATTTTCTGTCTCTTTGGGTTATAACGGAGATGTTTCTCAGGGAAGGGGTTGAAGAATTTGGTCTCTGAGACCATTTAGAACAAGTGCAAAGGTCAGTCTTTTATTAACACTGCTTTCAAGTCAGACTAAATGGTTCTGGATAGAAAGGAGAGGTATGCATGTGGCATAGAAGAGAGGTCACATAGCACTTTCCAGGTCCTGTGTTGCTGGGGCACTGAAGGTCAAAAGATCCAGGCAGAAAGACCTGCTATTGTTTGTCTTTCTGCCTGAGATTTGGTTAGGAGACAGGCAAAGAGCAAGGATCAAAAGGTTTTGCTCTTGAAGTGGCCTGAGTCGCCACAAGCTCAGCTTTAATCCTGAAAAGCTATTAATTAAAGAGATGAATTGGTAAGATAAGAAAGGCGAGGCACACATACCCCACAGCCCTGCATCTGACCCCCAGAGTAAAGTCTGATAAAGAGTCACTATTTCCCCCACTAAGAACATTCCTGAAGTGATCTTCTTAGTGTCTTTGCTCATTTGGGTGGTCCAATCATCCCAAGACTTAGCTCGCAGGCACCTCCTGCAGGAACAGATGCTCACTGGATGCCTGGCTATCTAGGAGATGCAGGGGAGTAGGTGAGAGCGTGCTTGAATAACTAATGGATGTAGTACGTCTCCTCTACCTCCCGCTTACATGGTCATCAAACTGCTCAGGTGAACCCCAAAACCATTCCCCTGGGATGGTGAGCCCACTTAGTCTCTATTTGATGGAAAAAGTCCATGGCAGAAATGGACCGTGGTTGGCAGTAAATACTGGCTATTGGGCACAGAAGTCATTGGTTTAACTGTGGGGGTCAGCAGATTTGGATCTTGTCTTTGCCATCCCAAGAACAGATAAAATACTTGGAGACTGGTAAAATAGCCTTCTTGGGCACGAGCAGCAGACACTGCAAACCACCAGCTTCAGAAGCAAAGGCTGCATAGCATATTGCTGGTCAGAAGTGCAGGAGAAACAATACTCATTTGTGCCCCGATATTGATCAACCTGATATCCAGCCAATCTCACGGGATGCTCTTCTAGCCAATAAGACCAATTATTCAGAAGTCCCCTGCCATTAATGTGGAGATTATTGGACACCAATAATGATGGCGGACTGATGGAAAGGCCGTTACCTGGCCAAATTGGGCCCAAATGGAAATTGCCTGTCAGGCACCGTGAGATACTGGCAGAGCCCAGTCTTGAGTTGTTTGGGTCTTCATTTGTCCCTCTACTCCCACAGTGCCTTTCCCCCCTACTTTGTGGCAAGCATTATAACAGTCTGGGGGCAGATTTTTCTCTCCCAGTGGGGTAGAGATCACAGCTTTGACTAGGCTCTTGTTCTCCGCCATGCTTGACACATCCTAGGATCTGAAAAGAGACATTTGCCCAAAAGCTGCAAGAAAACTTGATGGAATAAAATACAGGGATTGGATTAGAAAATATGAGGAAATTAAAAGTATGAATGAAATCTTAAATTGTATGTTTTTATGACCTTGCGTCAAAGGCACCATGCTGTACAATCTTATTAGCCAATATAACTTGGCTTGAGGCACCATTTGTCAGTGTTCTGAACTGCTGTCTTGTTCAGAGGGACTGTGCTTTCTGGTTGGTGGTACCTAAAACCTCACAGCTGTAACAACGTCTTGAACTGTAGAACTGTCTTCCAATGTGTTGACCTCTTGTGGCCTCACTGGTGAATGTTTCTCCTATGACCCTGGACCAGCTTGTGGGGTTTGCTTCAGTCAAAGGGACGTGAGCAAATGGGCCTTAAGGGAGAAGCTGGGAGGTGGAGCTCCTCACTTCTAGTTTCTGGGAAGCTTTGTGCCTCCCTGGGACAGAGCTTGTGCTCCTTGCCTGCTGGGGGAGAGCACGTGGAGACACACTGTGCCGGCTAGGGCTCCGGACACCTCAGGAAGGCCATTCTGGATGGCACAGCTTCAGCCAAAGGACAAGCTAAAGCGGCACCAGGTGAGTACACAAAGTCACAAGGAGCGAAGAGGTTCTCACCTCTGGACACAGTTTCACAGCATTTTGTTAGACAGGTCAGGTGGACACACAGCTGAGCTGGGCAGTCAGCATCAAAGCCGAGTATTTCAGCTGCTGCCCTTCCCAGATAAAGTCAGATGCTGTCAAGCGTGTCATAGGGAGGAGCTGAGAACCGAATCAGTGCAAATCCTCTTGACATTAGTTCTCAACCTGTGGGCCATGACCCCTCTGGCCAGCCTCTCTCCAAAAATGTTTACATTATGATTCATAACAGTGGCAAAATTATAGTTATGAAGTAGCAAAGAAAGTAATTTTAAGGTTGGAGAGGTCACCACAACATGAGGAACTAAATGGTCAAAGCATTAGGAAGGTTGAGAATCACTGTCTAAGGAGGAGGAGGCCCTTTGGGGTCATGGTGCAGTAACTCTCCTAGTCAGTACCACGCCACAAGTCTGATGGATTTTTCTCATGTTAATGTTTGAATTTAGTGTATAAAACCATAGTGGAGACTGGCCTTGGCCTGTAGACTGCACTAAGGATG
>LOJH01000395.1:10560-24728 GCA_001685095.1 Ellobius talpinus | reverse complement strand
CCCATGCCCTCCTTAGTCCATAGAAAGGGCAGAGGTGACCTCATCCTACCAGCTCGAGCCGAGCTGAAAGAGGTACAAGGTGTGTGGGCTTTCTTATGGCTTTCTCTCGAGTCCTGGGGACATGGTCTTGATCCCGAGGCATCCTTTGAAAATACTACCTATATTTTAACATTGCTTTTGATGGTGTCAGACTACCTTAATTTCTGTCTTATCCTGGTGACCTTGCATGATTTGTTCAGTGTTGGTAGCTTTCTCTGTAAGGCAAGGATGAAATTCTAGCCTTGTCTCCTTGGAAGTGAGCAGAGTGAGCATAAGAATTTTGCTCTGTGACCTCACCCTACATTCTTTACCCTGACTCTTTAGTCACTTTTGAATCTGTGTCATAGGCAGTGATACTGATATTTCCTGACATTCTTTTGCTGCACTGGGCTCCACCCACCCAACTGATTGGAGGAGGTTAAAAGGCTCTTGAGGAAGGAAGGAAGGAGCTTGGGCATCAATTTCCTTGGTGTCTACCTTCTTTGTAGTAGATGCAGTTGGTCTGTCTACATCTCTCAAGTGAGCAGTGAGGATCAGGCTGGGTGACTACATGCTCTATTCAGGTGGGGAACATTGAAATTTTGGCTCTTGTGATCCCTGAAGCTCTCATCCAAAGGGAAGAGTCCGCTGGTTCCTTCCAGTAAATACTTGGTGCTCACGTGCTGCGTCTTTGATTTATCCTGATGGAGATGTGTCTGGCTGCCACTTGAAAGCCAGATGGAGCAATAGCACACTTATGTATTACCTTAAAGGATGTAGAATTTGATTTTTAAGGTTTCTTTCTACTCTTTTTGCTTCTTCTTAGATTTTGTGACACAGGATTGAAATAGTCACCTGTAGTTTTGGTCCTTGGTTATCCTTGAGTTTGTGACAAACGATGAAACTGAATTCTTGAGACAGGTCTAATGGCCGCTGATACCTTATGCACAGATACTAAGAGCTCTTGCTTTCATTTCAAGGTATTAAGTGAATGAACTCTGAATAATAATAATCAACGGTGTGTAAAATTCCGAATTTGGTATGCTGCATGACTTTCAGTGCTGGAACCCAAGGCCGACTCGGGTTTTGTATGTGACATGCATTGCTGCTGCAAGGGCATGCTTTCCTCTCGTGAATGGTTCCACTAACATTTCTAACATGCTGGAAGTGGAAAATGTTAATTGACTGCTAATTATTAATAGCACTTTATGCAGAAGATCCTTATGTGCGAAGGTTGGAGCCCTGAATTCACAGAAGAACCTTCGAAAAAGATTGCTGGAAATATTTAATATTCCTCATCCTGGATATCAAGGCTTGGGTGGTTGGGCTTGAGGAATGAAGAGAATACTTAAATGCCATACCAATTAGAAAACAGCATGGTCTAACTTCTTATATTTCCACATAAAACCCACCCATCTCCCTTTTATCTGTTGCCCCCCAGAACATTGAGCTTCACTGAGCGGCCAGCAAAATGGGCCATGGTGGGGAGGCTAGGTAACTTGTGGAGGGGTCTAGAGACACAGGCTAGCGACGTGTGCTGTCTTTTGTCTGTCTCCTTCAATTCTAGTAGAACATTCTAACAGCTATAGATGTGTTCTGCCCTCATGGTCCAATATGGAAAAACATCAGTCACACATAACTCTCAGCATTTGAAATGTTACTCTTGCAATGGAGGGACGGCATGTGTAGCATGGTGTGTGGTCCTCCATATTTGACAGAGCAGCTCCAGAGCATCGAAGTATTCCCCGTATAATTTGTCTGGATTCTAAGGTACTGTTCGATCTTTGGTGATAGAATGGACTCTAGGAATGTTCAGGTGCTGGGGAAGCAACTCTAGAACAGACCCTCAACATGTGACTATATGTGTGGGGTGGGCTTGGATGGCTGACTAAAGCCATTTGCAATGAAAACCCCCTCTCTTTGGAATGTTTAAGAGCAAACACAACAGTGTCATAGAAAATACAGGCAAAACTATGTGCAGAAAGAGCATGAATGAATTAGAGTCCTCACACAATGCAGGTGGGGAGATAAACAGATGCTGCCACACTGGAAAATGGGGTGTAAGTTCCCAAAGGATATGACAGTCACCACATGACCCAGAACTTCTCCTCAAGGGAAATGAAGATGGAAGGTCACATGAAACTTAGATGCATGTGCCCATAGCTGTGTTCTTCACAGTGGCTCAAAAACGGAAACAACACAAATCTGTGGACAGAGGGATGGATGGGAATGGGAGTGGCTACCAGTGGGTATGTGAGGTCTTTTGGAGTTGTAAAAACATTGAAAACTGAGAAGTAAGCTTGGAACAACTCTGTGGGTAGTCTAAAAAGCATCATGGTACACGTTCCCAATGGGTGAATTGTACTATATGTTAATTGTATATCCATCAAATTGCTAGGTTAAAATATGTTATGAGCAAGTATAAAACAGAAATGAATCTGAAGAAAACAGAGTGCAGGGTCTGCCCTGTACCTCTCTTTGTAAGAATTTGGAGGATGACATTTTGAAATTGACATGCAAACTATATAAAGCCATCCTGAGTAAGGTAACCCAGACCCAGAAAGATGAACATGGTATGCACTCACTCCTGAGTGGGTACTAGCTGTAAAGCAAAGGATAATGAACCTATAGTCCACACCCCCAGATAAGCTAAATAACAAGGAGAACCCTAAGAGAATCAAACACAGATAGCCCCTGGGAAGGGAACATTGACAAGATCTCCTGAGAAAATTGGAAGCGTGGGGATGAGGAGGGGAGAATAGGAGGGGGGAAGAGAACTTGAGGGAACGGGATAGTCTAGATGTGGGAAGGACAGAGACAGAGAGCAAGGAAAGAGATACCTTGATTGAGGGGCCATTATGGAGCTGGCAAGAAACCTGACACTGGAGAAATTCCTAGGAATCCACAAAGATGACCTCAGCTAAGACGTTAAGCAATAGTGGAGAGGGTGCCCAAACAGGCCTTCCCCTGTAGTCAGATTGATGACTATCTTAAATGTCACAATAGAACCTTCATCCAGCAACTGATGGAAGCAGAGGCGGAAATCCACAGTAGAGCACTGGGCTGAGCTCTCAAAGTCCAGTCAAAGAGTGGGAGGAGTGAGAACATGAGCAAGGAGGTCAAGACCATGGTGGGGACACCCACTGAAACAGCTTACCTGAGCTAATGGGAGCTCACCAACTCCGGCTGGACAGGGAAGGATCTAGCATAAGACCAAACTAGGCCCTCTGAATGTGGGTGACAGCTGTATGTCTGGGGCAGACTCTGAGGCCACTGGCAGTAGGACCAGGATTTATACCTACTGCTTGTACTGGCTTTTTGGAACCCCTTTGAATGAACACCCTGCTCAGCCTGGATATTATAGGGAGGGCCTTGGTTCTTCCTCAAAGCAATGTGCCTTATCCTCTCTGAGGAGTGGATGGGGGTGGGGAGGGAAAGGTAGAGGAAATGGGAGGAGGGGAGGGAGTGGGAACTGGGATTGGCATGTAAAATAAAAAAATATTGTTTTTGTTTTGTTTTTTTTTAATAAAAAATTTGGGGGTAGCAATTTCAGGGCCGTAAGGGAACGCTCTTCATTGCTCCCTTGCTGTATGCCTGCATTTCATTTGTTAACTCTGGGTGAGTGGAGATTTGATTATAAGCTATGGACTAAAATAATGACAAGAGGAGGCAATTAATTCCCATTCTAAAGAGTTCTGAAGCCTTTCATTTATTATGCGAGAGAATCCCAATGAAATCCATTCTTCATTCATTCATGCAATATTTAGCAAGTGACTGCTAGGTGCCAGGAATGCTCCCTGGCTCTGGAGGACAGCAGGAAAAAGCAGGACAGGAGATGTGCTGTCCTCCCTGAGGGCCTCTACGTCTAAGGGAGTCCTCAGTGAGAATCATGGGGAGAACAAAGAACACATTCCAGATGGGTTATTTTGTGTTTCAGAACGGGGCCGTTTGTAAGCTATGGGCAGGAAAGAGAATGCAGGACTCCTGCCAACTCTCTCTGGTGCTGCTGACAGTGATGGGTGATGTCAGGATGTGGAGGGTGGAGCATGGAGAGTGGGAGACTGGGAGGAGTGGAAGAGGCACCAGTGGGACCTCAGTTAAGAGCAGGGAAGGACAGCAAGGGAGAGTCAAAGAGCAATGATCTCAATTCTCTCCCTCCTGTTACCTATCTGGGATTCCCTTTGGGTGCACACCGTGGAAACTGGTGGCAAGTGAGCCGAGGAACATGATGCCTGTGGGTCAGCATATCTGGGCTATGTGAGAGCAAGAAGGCTGGAGAGTGCTTGGAGAGGTAGGCAGGAAGAAAAGGCGGGTAGAACGTAAGGAATCCAGGCACCAATATAAGGACAGGTTTCAGAGAAACTTATCTTTAGGACCCATGGAGCAGCAGCCAGAAGGTATCTTCTGCCCAGAGTTTCCTAAGAAGGCTCCACAGAGAGAGCCCTTGGAATGGGAAGGCTTTGCAGTCAAAGCCTGGGGGTGCTCCTGCTGTAACCTGGTAGGACTTAGATGCAAATCCCAGAACACTTTCTCAGCATCTCCTGGGCCCCTCATCTCACTAGGGACACAGCACAAACCAGTCTCTTTGCTCTGGCCAAGCCCTGTGGGCTGCCCAGGCCATTCTCTGTGGCCTCCTGCTGTTCAAGCACATGCTGGCTTCTGTAGGCATATTTACTCACTTGCTCTAAGACACTGCCTTAGTGCATTCCACCCTGCTACCCACATACGGTCACACTTCACCTCTTGTGTGGTAGAGTTGGCTGCTTCTGGCAAAATGAGAAATTGTGAGCTGGGGTGTGTGTTACTGTATTTGTGGTGGCCTCCCCAGCACATGGGACACTGCCAACAATGAGGTGCCCGGCAAATACATTCTAGGCAAGTAACAAGAGCTGACATCATCGATCACTTACCATGGTATGTACCACATGTGACCAACATGCTATCTTCTTATGACCCTGTTTTCAGGATGAAGAAACTAAGGCAGGCAAAGGTTAAATCTCTTGCCTAAGACCACACCACCTGTAAGTGGCAGAGACAGAAAATGTTAATTAAGCCAGTAGTTTTCTAGGTTTTTGATTAGGATTTCTATGCTGTGTGGGTGTATATGCTTTGTATGTAATGTGTGTATATGTATCTGTGGCATGTAGTTATTGTGTTTGCATGTGTTTGTATGTGTATCTGAAGGTACGTACATTCATGAGGAAGATACTGGGTATACGTCTTTGTCAACCTCTGCCTTGGGTATCTCACTGAACCTGGAGCTAGACTGGCAGCCAGCAAGCCCCAGAAATCCTTCTGTCTCTCCCCCCACCAATGCTGGGCTTATTACCATGTGCATTCCTATGTGTGTCCTGGGGATTTGAACTTGGGTCCTCATGCTTCTACAGCAAGTGCTCTTCCCACTTAGCACCTCCATAGAGTTTTTGTTCAGTTGGTTTGTATCTGTCCGCTTTACTGAATCAGAAATTAAAACCAAGGATAATTAAAATACAAATTTCTCAGTTTACTTAAAGTATATACACTTCTTACTACCTTTAATAAATGAAGATAAGCCTATTTGTGATGGAATGAAAAACGCTATGTTTATGAAGACAAAGATTGTAAGAAGCCCAGCATTGTTTTGTGTTCTCACATAGTCTTTAAGGGTCAAGGTCAACAGAAAACAATGAGATTCTCACGATGGTTTCTATTTTCCTTTTCTTTGTTTATGTTGCTTTTTTTAGGTTTCTGTGTGTGCAGTATATGTACATGATTATGGATATGTGTGAAGACGCATGTTGAGGCCGAGGTTGATGTGTCCTTTGCTCTCCACCTTATCTTTTGAGACAGGGTCTCTGGCTGAATTGTGACCTTAATTGGTTTATTTAAGCTGGCTTGTCAGTGAGCTCCAGAGCCATGACTGTTCCCACCCTGCAGCACCCAGACATGTAAGACTATGTGGGAACATGAAACAATGCCAGGCTTCTTACAATCTTTGTCTTAAAAAAATAAAGTTTTTTTTAATTAAAATGTTTTTGTGTCATCACATGCAGATGCACCCAGGAGGTCTGGGGATCTGAACTCTGGTCCTTTAGCTTGTGCTCCAGGCATTTTATCAACTGAGCATTTCCCTAATCCCTCGTTTATGCTTCTGCATGCGTCTGCTGTAATCTGATGTCTTGATTGAATTAGATGAAGAAAACCAGATGCCTTCCTGTAGCTGTGGGGGCATAGTGTGAGAGTTTTTCCAGATAGCAGTGGGAGTTCTCTTTTCATACTACACCCCAAACTTGGCAAAAGGTGTTCTCTTTTTGGAAGTGTGTGTGTGTGTGTGTGTGTGTGTGCACGTTAAAATAAACTCAAGATAATTTTACCACCTTAAGAAGTTTTGAGTGAGCAGGAGACATGGAGACCATGCATGGTGTTGGGGAATTATCATGACCACCCATTTCTGGACCCCTTTTCACCTTGTAAAACTAACATTTTTCTCCATAAAACACCCCACTGTCTCCACTGCGGCCCCTGACCACCACCCCACTTCCTGTCTCTATGCTGCCTCCGAGTGGTCCCCAGTCTTTGCCGTGTTGCAGCTGTCCTCTTTGACGTCCCATGACATGACGAATGGCATTTCATGATGATGAATCTTTCTTAGTCAGCTTAAAGTCCACTGGTAGATCACACACTCTGAACGCATCTTTTATGCATGGATCCAAGTATGATTGTATGATGTCCTGCACTGATGAATCAGAACACATAATGGTAACATGGATCTCCAACATAGTGGTTCATTTTATTTTACAAAACGAAACTGAATTCATTAATAGCAGTAAACTCATCCAACACAGCTTCTAATTATTGAGAATCTGTCAGACTTGATGCCGCATAAGCAAGCTTTCAAAATTCGAAGTTGACTTGAAAGTTCAGATTCGAGTGTTGCCAACTGGGGTTCTCAGCTGTTTTCTTTAAAATGATATGCTCACTTTGTTTTTGAAAAAAAAAATAACATCTGAGAAATCATGGTTTGTCAGCCGTTCTTTCAAGTTAAAATGATGCCTTAACTATGTTTCGTGGAAACAGTGGAAAGTCAGGCTTGCGGCCGCAAGCACCAACAGCTGTGCTAGGGATTTTTATAAAGACATAGATGGGCCGTAGCTAAGGAAGCGTCCTCACGCGTCACGTGGGACGGTGACATGACAGACACTCCAGGATACCTGTGCCATCGCATGAGGCATTTTCCTTGCTCCATTGGGAATGTTGGTGGGTGGGGCTGGCATTTACATTTTGTTTTGCCCTGTGAAAATATGGTGCTGAAGACTACAGAGGCCACTATGGAATTTGGTGCCTCGGCCTTACCCACTGTGACTATAGACCCCTCAGGGCAAAGAACATCCTGGTAACATTAAACAATGAACATCATGTGGAGTTTAAGGGTTGTGGGTACTGCAGACCCCATGTATCCCACAAAACCAATGGGTCAGAAATTTATTGCTCAATACCACAAGGCTGAGAAATGGGGTCTTCATGAATAACTCAGTGTTGCTGTGAGGGAGTGGGTTGGTTACTGTAGGAATCCATGGAGACAGTGAGGTTACCCCCACCCCTTCTCTTGCACCCTTGTGCTTTACTGCCCATCCTCTCTCTTTCACGGGCCGATGCAGTATGGGAGATCTGTGGGCTGGATAAAGCTCCTTACACAGTCTCCATTACCATGAGAAATATATTTTGATGAGCATGTGCATGCATGTGTGTATGTGTTTGCTCACGTGGCAGCTACAGGTCTGTGTCAGGTGCCTTCCTCAATTTCTTATGGTTTTGAGACAGGGTTTTCCCCTGAACTTGGAATTTGCTGACTCAGCTGGATTGGCTGGCCAGTGAACTCTGGGGACACATCTGTCAATACCTCCTCACTGCTGAGATTACAAGAACATGCCATCATGCCATGCTTTTAAAATGTGGGTCCCAGGAATCAAACCCAGGTCCTCATGCTTGCATGGTGAGCATTTTACCAACTGAATCAACTTTCCAGGGCAAATTTCTTCTTTTCCTTTCTCTTCCTATAAATTATCCAGTCAATTATATTCTGCAATAACAATTTTGAGCTAGAGAAAGACAGAAATTTGGGACAGGGAAGTGGAATTGTTGTCATAACCAACACCCAGAGATATGGATGTATGTGGTTCTGCATCTGGGTTACAGAGAGAGAGCTGGGAGAACTTGGGGGAACAGTCTAGAAAAGCCTAAACCACATGAATGATGAATTGAGGGGGGAGTCTGATGAGGGTGCCAAAGAAGCGAAGAAAAGCTGGGAATGCCTGCTGAAAATGTGAACATGATTTGGAAAGTATGAATAGGAAGACAATTCAGAGGTCTGGATGGAAGTGAGGGTCAAGGAATCAAAAAGGGAAAAAAGGCCATTTTCACTGCTGGGTTGCAAAGAACCCTGGCAGAACTGGGTCACCTTCTGGGACTTGGTGTGAAAGGCTGTAAGAGTGATGAGCTGGGATACCTGGGGGAAGGGGTCCCAGGAAGTCTAAGAGCATCACGACGCCATATGCCGTACACAGTAAGAGACATGGCAAAACGACTTAAAGGTGGGGCTTAAAACAAAAGGCAGAGCTGAACAGAAAGATTTGGCAGAAGTGAAGCCTGATCGCTGGAGTGGAAAAGAAGGGTCGAGATGTGGTTCAGTGGGAAGAGTGCGTGCTTGCCTAGCATGCACAAAGTCCTCGGTTTTGTCCCCAGCACTGCATAATTGGACATGGGGGTACATACCTATCTGTAATTCTAAGACTGGAGGTAAAAGCAGGAAGACCCAAAGTTCAAGGCCCTCCTTGGCTACAAAGCAAGTCTGAGACTAGCCTGATATACAGGAGAGTCTGTCTCAAAGTAAAACAGAAACGAAAAGGAGTTTCTATGCTTAGAACATCTGAGGGAGGAGTTGTGACCTCTTGCTAAGGCCTTTAGGAGAGTTAGAAGAAGGTAAGACAGTGGCTTTGAAGACAGTTCAGAAAGCTACCACACTTCCAGGAGGAAGACCTGGGATACCACCCTCAGACTGTGCAGGGTTCTTCTCACAGACAGGTCTCCTCTGCTCCCTGAATCTCAGTGTATTCCTCTGTCACTGTCCCAACAATGCTAAAGCAGACCCAGGCATTGCTCAACACATAGCTCCAGGAAGTCCAAACTCTAAGTCCTAGTAGGGTCCATGTTAGGTTTACTCTGAATGTTTGTAGCATGCAGGAGTTTTGAGGGAGACAGTTAAAGCTGTCAGTCACAAAATGTCACAAGCAATGTGCATCACACCCAGCAGAAGTGGAAACCGCGGTAAGGGGCTGCAATTGTTTTCTCCCATGAGCACATAAAAGCAGAATCATTTATCCTACTGGTAATAGCCTACAAGGGTGACATTATTCATCTTATTAATATCATTTTGTATTCTGGATGACATAATCATTCTCTTTCTTCAGAATCTCAATCCAGTCACACACTGGCATGCTGATTTCTTGGCCACTATGTCATGGACTGCAGGTGAACACCCAAGTCCCTGGGGTGCAATGGGACAGGGCTCATGTGCTAGTCTCTCTTGTGACTGTAAGATCACTAATGTTGGTCTCAGTGACGATCATCCATTCAATTCATAGGTACAGCTTCCAAATTTACTGATATCTTGAGAAGTCCTTTCCCTTCCTTAAGCTGCATTTGAATTCATTCATTTATTCATTCATCCTTTTAGTTGGTTAGTTATTTTGGTTTTGTGGGTTTTGTGTTTGTTTTAATTACTTTGAGGTGCTTAATCTATGTCCTTTTGGAGCTCTGTTTCATGGGAAGCCACCTTTAGAGGCTACTGGATATTCCTCTACCCTTGGGCTTAATGGCTTCTTAATCTTATGCTCTGGTGATTCCCCAAGTCTAGGTGACTACAAGAGGAAGTAATGCCACTCCTTGATAGTAGGCCCAGAAGACTCTCTCTCTAAGTGCATCTGTCCTAAGAGGAAACCTTGACAGCCATCTATGGTAGTTTTAATGAGAATGGCCCCCATAGGCCCATATATTTGAATACTTGGTCCCCAGTTGGGGAAACTATTTGGGAAGGGTTAGGGGCATGGCCTTGTTGGAGGAGGTACACTCTTGGGCTGGGCTTTGAGGTTTCAAATTCCCACACCATTCCAAGTGAGCTAGCTATCTGCCTTGTGCTTGTGCATGACCTATGAACTTTTAGCTCCTGTTCCAGTTGCCCATCTGCTGCTCTACTCCCTGCCATGATGGTCATGGACCCTAACCTTCTGGAACTGAGGGCTCCCTATAGACTCTTTCTTCTATAAGTTTCATTGGTCGTTGTTTCTCTTTCCAATAGAAAAGTAACTAAAGCACCATCCTTCTCCAGAGCTTCAACCATCTCTTATTGTCCCCTTATGTGCTCACTGGACCACTATACAGATTCTTCCTACCCAGGGTCTGGCAGATAACCAAGGGACATCTATTCTCTGTCCTCCATAGCTGGCCCTGGAGGTAACAGAATCTCATTTTGTGTCCTACAGGGCTTTGGGCCATAGTATCACACAAGTCCAGGGTTTGTGTCTCTCAAAGGAGAGCCCTGGGCTTGCATAGTGCTTGGGGGAAGAGAGTGTCAGAGTCTAGGAACCCTGTTCTGGCTTCCCCCAACCTTGGACTTGACATACTGATGTGTGTGCCCCTTGTAGAGTGTTACCTTCAGTTGTCAACTTGATTGAACAGGGCATGCTTAGGAGATAAGCAATTCATTGGGTGTTTGTAGAGAGAGTTAAGTAAGAGTGGAAGCCTTGCCCTGAGTATGAGTGGCACTATCATAAGGTCAACAGTTGGAAGGTATAAAAGGGGAGAAAGGAGAAACAGCATCTGCACTCTCTGTTTCCTGGCCACTATGGTGTATACCCCTGTATACAAACATATATTTGTATGCATGTACATACTAAGGAGTCACACATGTGGATGCAAATATACATATCTGCTGAAGACATACACATGTACATCTATGCATACATGATGTGCAGATTTACACGACTGAAAATGCACATATGTATGCACAAATACCATACATACATGTGCACATTTGTATAAACACATATGCCTAAGCAAACACATATATGCTTAAGCATAATGGATGTGCAAGTGAACACACATGTAACTGTACATATATGTATGCATATCTCTTCCACACATATGTACACATTTGTATATGTACTTGTATATACCTGAGGAAACACACATTCACAAAAATGCATGCATATGCTGACAGCCACCCATACCTAGGAGCACACATATGCATGTAGATGCTACACAGACATGCATATACATATTCATACACATGCATGTGATATACACATACCTGGAGAAACACGCACATACACACTAACACCTGCACATCCATTCATACATAAACATATTCTGCCTGATGAGGCAAACACACATGCACATACAATGCATACATACACATAGAGTCTTGTAATGCATTTGAGCCTCCAGTGTCTTGTAAATCCTCTGGTCTGAGCAGAAAGGAAGCCAGGTGTAGCTTTTCCCCAGAGCCTGATGGGTTTAACAGAAATGGTCCAGGGGGACATCTCTGCTGTCTCCTGAATCTGGCACATAGCTCAGACGTGTTCCATGGGTGTTGCCACGTGGGCAGCAAATGCCCCTCCTGAGTAGCTCTGCTTCCCTTCCTGGCTCTTAGAGGAAAGAAGGTTCTTGACATGTTGCCCACCCTCTCTCAGGGCAGTAGAAATTCGCACAGCTTGGGAACCTGTGCTCCCCATGAATCTGTCAGCTGGATGCTCTAGACCATCTTATCTATGAGGAAAGTCACTCCCTGCATGCACATGTTCACATGTATGCTGTGCACTCACAGGCCCCACATGGGAGACTGCTCACACCACTGAGCCTGCAGTGGCCAGAATGAAATTCTTGTGGGGAAAGACAGGCACTTGTGTTTAGAATTGAAGAAGTCTGACTGATTACCTTCTTCCTTCCTCTTCCCAGTGTCTCCATGGAGCACAAAGTTTGTATTCCAGGAAGGACAACAAATGCATAGAGCCTTCAACATGGGGAAAGAAAAGAGCCAGATACTTCCTTGCCATGTGACATTTTCTCTTCTTCCAGCTAGTGAAATAGTTAGTATTTGTTACATAAGGAGAGAGAAGAGCACTTTAATTAATATTAACAACCGGAAGGGGATTAGTGTCCAAATCCCCCATTACCAGTCAGTCTAATCCACCTAATTGTCTGTGCAGCTACTGGTGAAGCACTTGGAAGCCAGCCGGGAAAGCTTAGGGACCAGCAGATGGAGGCATGCCACGCTTACATCTCAGAGGAGTGCCTGCAGCCCCCCTCCTCCTTGTTTGTCCCCACAGTGGTCTAAGATGGTCTACTCTTCCATCTATTCAACAGCTCCACAGACATTTCCAGCTTTGCAGAACACCAATGGGGCTAGCATGGCTGTCTCTGAGGAGCATGAAGAGATCAATTTCCGGCACAGGAGACCACCCTTCCCCCCACAGAAAGATCCCAGATTGCAAGAAATGGCAGGCAGGATTAAGGAAGCTCAGGGTCCACAATAGTAGAAGTGTCTTCAAGTTAGTGGGCTGGGAGATGGCTCTAATTGGTAAAATACGTGCTGCATGAGTAGAAGACCTGAGTTCGATCCCCAGAGCCCACATGAAAATACCAGGTGTGGCAGTCCCCACTCATAATCCGAGCATTGGATAAGTGGAGGCAACTGAGTCCCTGGAGCTCCAGGCCACCAACCAGTGTTGTTTCCATTTCAGTAAAAGACCTTGTCTAAAAGGAGGCAGCAGCAGCATTCCTGAGGATAATATCTATCGTCTGACGACACCCATGTTCCCATACATGCTTATACACCACACATGCTTTGCACCCTTTCCCCACATAAACACAAGAAGTTTTTAAAAAGACATGTCTCAAGTTTCTAAGTCATTGTCAGCAAAATACCAATAAGAAGTTAGCCAGCATGAGTGTATGACAGCTAGCTTGGGAGACAGGGCCAAGATGGCTGGAAGATACCAAGAACCAGGAGATCAATGGGAAAGAGAGAGGAAATACAAGGAGGAATGGAGGAAAAGGGTGAAGGAAGGAAGAAGGAAGGCAAGAGAAAGGGACAAGGGATGAAGGGATGGAGGGAAGGACGGACCGAGGGAGGGCAGGTTTGACAACTCCAGTGATTACTTCCTCTTCCCCAAACTATGCCAAGGACAGGATCACATCCCAGAAAATTCAATAATTTCACTCCATTTTGGCATCCTGTTTAAATCCGCTTAGACATGCCACTGCCGAGTTAGCACATCTACGAGTTAATTCACACTTCCCTCAGAAAGCCCAGCTCATATAGCAAGCACAAGCGAAGCAGTGTGCACACAGTGACTTAATTACAGGGCTGGGGGGGAGATGACACGGAGTGTGTGCGGCACAAGAAGAGAGTGGGCAGAGGGTGTAACACCAGGCCAGTGCGATGGATGTTTAAACAACAGTTTGTTTCGTGGCATGGCTGGAAGACAAGATGGATTTTGTTCTAAATACCCACTTTCAGTGGATTTGGTGTTCAAAGATATTAGTTTCCATGTGGCTAGACTGTTGGATGTATACACATACACAAGTCAGGGGAGAAGGAGGAGGGAGAGAGGGAGACAGATCTTGTTGGGGGATATTTGTTCTTTCTGTCCCTCTTCCAAGAACAGCAAGCAGATGTAATTATGGACCAGTTTGCCGCACACTGACAGGAGGACCCAAGGTACTATCATTTGAGACTAAAGCTTCTAAGAAAGGGTGGATGTAATGAGAACCTAGCATCATGTGGATGGGAGTATCTCTGCCACTGACTACTGATTGTGGACCAGGATCACAAAGATGGGCTGAGATCTTTGGTGGAGGTGGGGGCGGGAAGGACTGTTTACAAGAGGCAGAGGTCGCGTTATACCACCCACATGCATTAGTTACTGCACATGCAGCTGGGACTTAACATGTGACAAAGGCAATTTAAGGAAGGAGTGGTTCATTCTGGGTACAGTCCATTTATGATGGCAGAAGCAAGAGACAGCTGCCAACATAACATCCATAATCAGGAAGCAGAGAGAGGTGGATGCTGGCATCTAGTTTGTTGTTCCTTTTTATTCAGTCCAGGACCC
>LOJH01000394.1:37288-64097 GCA_001685095.1 Ellobius talpinus | reverse complement strand
TATTAACCAATGAAAGTAACACATAGACAGATGACCCTCCTCCATCACTGGGACTTGAACTCAGGTCACTCAAGCATTTATTCTTGGTGGCAGGCACCTTTACCTACTGACCCGCTTTACCAGCCTGTTAAAGGGTTTCAAGAGAAAGCTGAATCATGAGGTTGTTTTGAAGGCTACTTAATATACATGATAGCCCTTTCTTTCTAGGATGTCCATTTTAAGGGGGTGAGAAAATAACCTTGTTCTCTTGCTGTAATGCATCCCCAGTGGATAAGAACACACCTATTTCCAGGAATTTCTCTAGAAAATATTGCTAGATGAATGACTGCAGGTTTCACCACAACATTTAGCACATTTAAATACCTTCTAGGCGTACATCAATAACGTCCTGAACAGTTTCATGGGAGTAGGATTCACAAGAATAGAATTTACCTATTTTTGGTATAAAAGCCAAGCACCTGTAGGTAAATTTGGAGCTGTAATACATACAGCCCTCTAATTTTAGCACATGTCCTTCACTACAGAAAGCATCCCTTGTGCTCATTTGAAACCCTTTCTCACCGCCAACTGCAACTTGAATCACTATAATAATGTTATTGAAACATCCATTGCTGGTAGACCCCAGTTCATAAATGGCAAACAAGTCTGTCTTGTTTATATGTCACTAAATGAAAGTGACCGCTGAATGAGATGGGTTGTGCATAACTATTTGTAAACCAACTTGGCAACCAGCTGAACTTTCAAATATGTTTAAGTGGATGTTCACCACTTTCAGGAAACATAATCCTTCCGAAGAGTTTGGTTTTTAAACTCACTGGGCAGACATTTACAAACAAAAACGACCAAACAAAAAAAAGGAGTTTAAGGATTTTTTTCTTCTACCCATTCCCTTTAATCCCCTAATCATTGCTATCTAATTAGGCTAAGGTCTCAGCAAACATACATCTTAAATTTGATTGTGTTCTACTTGAAGTTTTAAAAGCATTTCTTCTAACATTTGTCTTACCTGCGATCAACTTGGTTAGCATAGTCTTCTATAATAGTTTGCTTGCTCTATGAACGTAGTTCCTGTAGGTCTTTCCCTTGGATTTCCCAAGCAGGCCAATAAATAATTTCGTTGATCCTGAGTACTAAAGCCTCCTTCTGGCACTCCTAGTTCCCAACCATACAACTACTCTATTTAAAAACCCTTCATGACTTCAAGTAGCCCCCGCAATGGAGTCCAAAATCCCTAGCATGCATTCAGTGCAGCTATTTCTCTTGTCTCTTCCCTTGCCACACTGCTTTCCCTGTCAGACTATTAGATATGATGTATTTCTTCCCCGTCTCAAAGCTTGCCAAGCGTGCTACATAATCTTTACTCTGTGTATTTGCCTAGGCTATCGCCCTGGTCCTCCTCTCTTAGATATGAAACTGTTACTTGAACAATAGCTCAAATGCTTCTGTCGTCTCCTCTCTCACAATTACCTTTTTCATTTGTATTCCCGTAATGTGGCATTTTTAAACTGAAAGAATCCATGGGAGGACAAGGACTATTCTGCCGTTAATTATATATTCTTGCTACCTTCCATGGCATCTGGAGCATGGTTGGAGATTAATAAAGAATATATAGATTTGTGAATGGTTGAGGGAATCTCCGGAATTCTGTTTTTGAAGATCACTGAACCTGGAATGATGCAAGCATCTGGATGAGACATAAGATTCCATCCCTCCAGCAGAAGTGTTTATCTTGTATCTTTGTATTCCATCTTTTTAAAAGGAGAGGCATATTGGTTAAAACATTTAAATCTTCTATTATGGATAAGAATCAGTTTGAATGGGGCAAGATATTTGCAGACCTCGTTCTGGAAGTTCGTTTTCCGATAGCAATTAGCCAACTTGTTTCATCCTTTTATAGGCGTTGACTCTACACAGCTTCAAAGAATTGAACGATAAGCTTTTGCCATCTGCCAGTTTTTCAGAAGAAGAACATTTTAGCCCAAACCTTCATTTGTAGATTTTTCTTTCTGTCTTGTATGGTAAGGGATTAGGGCAATCGTACTCAATACCCCTTCATAACATTCTGATGAAGGTTGTTCTGGAAATGTCCCTTCGCTGGTTCGAAAGACACAGAAATATTCCATAGGCTGATTGAATTTCTCGGGAAGAGCTGGCCCCTGGGACCCACTTGCAGTAGGATGTTCCTGTCGTGCTATGGTTTTGCCGATTTGTGTCTATGAGCTTTGGTTGTAATGGAAAGTTTCATCTGTCACCAAGTGAAAGGTCTGGAGTTCACATCTGCTGGTGCTCCCCTCCCCCACACCAGCATCATACATATCAATTGTGTAATTTTGAAAGCTTTAATAAAAGGTAAGGGAATGAGACACAGCTTTGCAGCATAGATAGAGCAGGGTTTATTTACATCAGCCCGAGGATGTCATAGGACAACTGAAAATACACAAATACACACTCCCAAATCAGTATCCCCTGGAAAATAGTAATTTTAACTTCAATCTAGAATTATTTCCATGACTACTTTGAAGTTCCTAAAACATCAAATACTACACTAGGAAGCAAAATGCTTCCAAGACATTTTCTGTGCATTGAAATTAAGAATTTAATTCAAAGCAAAATCACAGCAGCAACAAATACAGAAGAACTCAGCTGCAAATCCCTCAGTGCAGTTCAGGGTAAGAGCCTTTCCAACATGGGTTCCTGCATCTGTCACTGCACACTTTGTTACCTTAAGAAAAATAGCCAGCATGACAAATGGACTTTGTCTCTGAGACATGAAACATGACCAGCTGTGAGCATCTTAGTGAACTATTAGTGCTCGGACTTTAACATTTTATCATAACAAGTCACTGTGTTGTCAGCTTCCTAAAGCAAAAGGCTCAAGAAAGCCTCAATTAAAAATAATATTAGTCTATGGAAAATCCCTTTCCTTGCATGAAAAGAATGACAGTCCTTTGATGGATCTATGAATTTCTTCCTCAAGACAAAGGCAATCCAGGGATCCACTAGCTGATGGATTCCTGCAGAGTTGAGGTTTTTTGTTATTTTTTTTTCTTCTCCTCCTGGAATTCAGCAATTGGCTTTCATACTTCCAGCTCCCATTGGCTCTAAGGAGAAAATGCAAATAATTAACTCTGATGTAAGAAGCATTTCACCTCAGACTCCTCCTGCTGGGTTAACAGAGGTCTCACAGAAAGAGAGCTCTTTGGGAGTGTCTCACTGGGTGTCGTTATTGATTAGTGACACCTATTCTCTTAGGAAAGCCTTTAGAAATGTACAGCTTCAGGAGGGGTTGATAATTAGGGATGAAGTTTTCAGTTGCATTTTGTCCAAATTTGTTAACTGAGCTGTTAACCGATGAGATGCCCATTAGAAGACTTCCCTGAAAAGCCACCACGTTAAACACTTTCAGTAGCCAGACATTCTCCACCCATGACTCACTACACCCCTTCATGGTTTAAATGGCCCCTCAGTTTCTGTCACAACACTGCCAGGGGCACAGTGTCATCTCACAACTTGACTTGTAACCAGAATCAGCACCAGTTAATTAGAGTGATTGGTAGCTAGTTATCCTTAAGTAACCCGATTACCCAATCCCTCCCACATGTTGATTTTGCCTGCTTTGACTTTAAATAGCCCACTAGTTGTGTAGAATAGCATGACACAAATAATTCAGAATACCCCAAAATACCTTATATGAGATTTAGAACACCTCATGTAATATTTGCAAATGAGGTAGTTATAAATGTTAGTCTTTTAAAATACGATCTGACACTCAGCAAAATCTATTGTGTTAAAAACTGAAAGTCAATCCTGTTTCCTCCAGGCAGACTTCAGACATTCTATGTCTTTGTAATTGTTCAAGGTGTGTAGCATATGCTAAGTACACACAAGAGATTCTGCACACATCAGTGGATTCTGTACATACTAATGGAGTTCACGTACTAGAAGACATAAATGTGTGGGTGTCATAGATAGGAGCCGGATAACATATTTTATTCTTTGTAGCTTGTAAGAATGAATTTTTGGTCCCTAAATATTGAGTTCAGGCCATTCCTTGTGGTAACAAGATCACAGAAAATGACAGATGGAAGTGAAAAACCTTACATGGACCCTGAATTTTTTCCCACAGAAAAAGCTGCCTCTCAAAATATGGCTTCTTTAGTCTCCAGTGTTGTGATCTTTTTGTCTTCTACTCACTCAAGAAACCTAGCCTTTTCTATGTTTTCTAACACACATGGATTCTACTTTCCTTCCTATTTTCATGGGCATATTCTAGGTTTGGTGTCTTCTCTGTAAAGGATACTAAAAGATAGGACTACTGTTTCTCTTCCCCTATGATAGACCTCTTAGCCATGGTCTAGCACATGATCACACCTGGGATTCATGAAGAAAGAGCATCTGAGACATGCCACAGATTCAAACCTACAGCAATAAAGACCTCCTTCCCCAGTGATTACAGTCATGTTGGAACATCATTCCTAAACTAAACAAAAATCAGAGAGAAATATTATTATTGAAGAAAATCAAAATATGCAGAAGATAATGAACTTGAACTGAGGCTAGGTGCAAACATGTCATGTATTTATTCTTAGGAAACGGCCTCTCCAGGACAATGTCTACAAACTGATTAGGAGCCTCCGCCGTCAGCCAGCAGAAGGGAGAACAGAGGAGAGTCAGGAAATACTAAGTGGTCTGTAGGCAGACCTCTTGTTTACCTGAAGCTGGCATCCCAGCGTTACTGGGAAGGTGTCTATTAGCAACTTACAGCTCAATATGCAGGGCTCCAGCAGATCTTACATCATCCTACTGAGGAATTCCAAAACAAAGCTTATCCTTGGGTTCAAGAGAGTCTCAAACAGCCATTCATCTAGATGAATTGGAAAAATAAAAATCATTTCATAGTTTTGGAAACCAGGGACTCTTTGGTTGTAATTATATTATTAACAAATTAGGTCAGTACTGCCTGACGTGGCCTGAGTGTCCTACACTCAGCCTGGCCTTTGTGAATGGGTAGTTGTCTATCTGTGTCAGGAAGAACAAGAATACACATAACAGAGTTTGGTCCCTCGCTTTGTTTCTGTGTCAGAATTCCCATGTGAAATCTTAGAAAAGTCGAATTTATTTAATTATTTGGTTCAAAATTTGAATCTCTAGCTTTACATACATGGAGTGCCATTTTCTTCCATGGAAAATCTTTCCGTTCATTTCCATGCTTCTCCACTTGGCATATTGGTGACCCCTGGGTGACATGGATCCTATATTGGAAAGAATAGTTTGTTATTCCTGCTAAGCTCCTTGATGTCTTAAGAATCTTGGCATCCAGGGAAAACACCCTGTCATTTATTATTGTTGTACTCCTTTATTCTTTTAGTTTTTTTTGAGTGTTGTGTTTGTTTTAAAGACAAGGACAAAATATTGGGATTTGGTAGAATATCCTGCCAATAGAAAGCATATGCAGAGCATAAAAATCCTGGATGCAGGGCGCTGAAGCCTCCTTCTCTAAACTCAAAACCGGGGAAGGATGCAGGAGGACAAAGAGCAGCTGAGCCGTGGGGAAAGGAAGATGAACAGCATAATGTCAGCAGTAATGTCGGCACGTCTATTCCAGAAGACACTTCCTAGTTACCTTCACGTTTTGTCACTTGATCTTCCGTTTAAGTTGGCGAAACCGGGCCAGCTGTACAAGTCCGTCAGTGAGAATGAGAGTTCTAGTCAGTCGGACTACATAGCAAGTTAGAAGAGGCCCTGTCTTTAAAAGAAAAAATAAATTGTGTAAACTTTCTGAAGCAGGGTGTTCTTCCTTAGAATCAAAATAGTATACAATTTATGCAGTTTTTGGTGGCCACCTTTGGTCATCTCTGAGCGCTTGCTCCTCCGAGAGTCTTCGCAGTGTAGAGCTGGTTTCCCCGCTTTGTTCACTCACCTACCTTAGGAGACGTGTTTGATGGTGGCCCGTCCAGTCTGACCTTCCAAGCTGCTCCAGGCACAGAACTGTTTACGTCCTAATTGGACAAGTGTCTTACTGGCCTGTTGTCGTGGAGAGTTCTGTGTGTGGCAAGGGGAGGGGTTGGTTTTCACATGGACACTGATTCTGTATAGCCAGTGAGCCCAGAGAAGCCTGGGGTATGGGTGGCATCTTACAAGGTATTTGCCTATCTTGGTAAATTATCAAAGATGCCCCCCTTACCATGTCTGGTACTTTGCAATTTTTACTGCCTCACAAGATCAATCATACTTGTACTTTATTATGTGTGGATAATTTGGTTTTCATGTTCTAAGAGGATTCTCACATATGGTTCAGTACCACCACGTCTGACCATGTTTGTACGATATACATGCGAAGACTGCTGAGAAGCAAGTGTGGTTCTGCCTCTGGTACCTAGGATGTTGTTTACTTTTGGCTAGATGCTAGAGAAATTCAACTCCAGCTTGTTGGGATGGTTTCCAGAGGCCTCTACATCTATTGTGGGAGTAACTCTTGGAGCTTGGAAACACTTCTGATCATTCTCCTTTGCCTGTTATTGCAGAAGAGGGAAAATATTACCTGTAACCGTTCATTAATGTCTGCCCGGGATCAAAGGTCAACGGTCTTGGTTGAGACCTGCCATGTTCAGACCAGAAGAGTCACAACTTGTAACTAATGTGTAAAACATTTTGTTTTTGTAACTCTTTGTCACTAACACAGCCATGTGGAAGGACAATCAATATGGAAAAGTGGTATGTTTTAGCTACAAATCTATTGTTTGTATAGATTTTCAAAATGACAGGATCTCGAATCACCTAGTAGTCCAATCTCCGAGCCTATCTCTGAGGGGATACTAGATTAGGTTAGCTTCTAAGTACACCTATGAGAGATTTTCTAGATTAGGTTGTAGCTGAGGTAGAATGACCCACCCTAAATGTAGGGCTATAGCCCTAGCACTGAAAGAAAGGGAGAAATTTTGTCAAGCACTAGCATTCATCATTTCTGGCTTCCTGCCTGTGGACACAACGTAGCCAGGCTCTTCCAGCCCCTGTCACCATGATATTCTTTCTACAGTGGATGGTATCCTCAAACTGTAGCTGAAAGAAATCCTTCTCCTGTAAGTTGGTTTTGCTGGGAATTATATCCTACCAACAAGAAAACGACTAATATGCATGCCAAGCACATTCTGAAGAAATCCATCAGATTGGTTCTACTTTGAATTGACTGACTTCTTTGCCTGTGTGGCTCACTAATGAGTCTACAGGTTCTGTCACCAGAACAACCTTTGCTTATTTCTTTCATCACCTTGGTGCCTTTGTCTTGCTCAGAGTTGTCTGAAACTTTGTCAGTAAGCAAAGGAATGGGGAAGTTGAGGTAGGTTCTTTCTGTAGTAGCCATGACTAACATATTGAACTCAATACTAAAAGTCAGACACAAGGATAGATTCCTTTAATGAGATTTTTCAAAGCATGGAAAAGAAATGGTTAAAAATCACCCACTTAAAATGCTTGCGATATTTTAATATGTGACCAAAGTTTGAATTATTATGGATTAATTTTGAAAAGGCCTTCACTGTGTTCTAAGAAATGTTATGATTCCAGATAGAATAATTACTCCCTTAGAAGTCATCATGACATTCACGCATAAACCAGAAATGTGCCCAGACTATTGCATCACTGTAGAGCTGTGGTGCCTGCCCAGTGCTTTTCAGCTGTGATTTGTGTTGAATGCTCTCCAGGGACGCAATCTGCTTAAGTTCTGCGCAGTTTCAAGAGGAGATTAACATGGCCCTCACACTCACCTTTTTTTAATTGACCAAGGAAGGTTTTTATTGAGCTGATTAGTGAAGAAGCACCTTCTTAGTCATCTTTCGAGCTGTGGTGTAAAAGATTTTATATTTATATTATCATTAAATATGATTACATGTATTCTTAGCCAGAAGTCAGCTATGTTTAAAAGTCACGAACTCAAATTGGATGAACTACTTTTATTACCTAAATCAGTTCCTTTATTACCTAAATCAATGTGACTAGAATATTTGTGGCTGTCTGTTGGTTTTAAATTGAGCATTTAAGAGATAACTGTGATTCCAGCATTAACGATTGCTCCTTCTTGTCCGTACCAGATTCCTTTTCAAGTTACAAAGAAGAGAAGTCACCTAAACCATTCCCTTCTATCTGCAACACGACAGTGAGAGAAAGACTACAGCTGTTAGTATATAAAATTTATTGAGTACTAATTATGCTCTGTGTAGGACATAATCTTAGGTCAGGTCCTGTAGAGAGAGTTTTGTTTTATTTATTTAATTTATTTATTTAGAGATGGGAGAATCTATCATGAAGCAGCAGAATCTGTAAAAGAAAAAGGGAGCTAGAAGCAGGACTAAGCAGGACCAGCAGCTACACTCTGGAGCAGGTGTCATACAGCCCAATGCAAACCGCTACAGAAGCTGTGGCTCTGCCATCACTTTTTGTGGGTGTATATCTTTGTGAGCCCATTTCCAAGAGGCTGTCCAACATAGAAGGGGCACCATCTTAACGAAAAACTCTGCTTTTCCACTAAGGACAATTCACAGACTGAATAGCCCCGAGTCAGCAGTCAGCGTACCCTGTACATGGATTGATAAGCACAAAATTCCTATCCATTGCAGCACGTCATCTCATGTTGCCAATGCTGTACCCATAGACACTTAGAAACTGGCTCTGAATAGGGGCCAGGTTAGGGTCTGCTTCCTCTGCTATTGTCTGTCCGTTTCTATGCTGTGAATGTTCTCAACGGGCAACTACAGGTTGCCAATTTGATGTAAGTGAACCTGGAGTTGAGAAGAAATTCATTCAATATGAGCAGGCTCTAGGGTAGCACGTTTGGTCTTTGGAAAGCCTTCACTGAAAATAGTATTACTAGCATTTGTGAAATTCTTATTCAATCCCTCTACCTACACAGCCTCCAGTCACAAGGTCACTACAAACTTTACTGTGTGAAAATCAGCCAAATTAAAGCAAAAGAAGACCAAACTTCACAGTGTCATTAAGACCTACCTATGAACCTTTCATTTTCAATTCTAGATGTAAATCTGTGTAAAACTATACTTTTACATTTTTATTCAAATACCGATTTTGGCAGCAAATACAGTGATTTATGTTATTTGAAACATTTAGACTGAATGAACGATAAGAAAACTTATGAATCAAATTAGCCCAGGCCTTTTGTGCTCTTAACCTGCTAGTTTAGGGGTTCCTGAGAGTTTGAAAGTAAAGGAAATTGTGCAAATGCAGGTGCTTATGTTTAAAACTTCAGCAAAAATCTATTTAAAGAACCTCCCGAACTGGAAATGCAGACTCACCAGAAGACCAATAAAGCAAAACCAGTGTCAACTGGGCTTGGAATTTTGCAGACTATGGTTCATTGACCCCTGGACCACTCTTGTTCTTCTGTAAACTGTCACTGTTTTATAAAAAACATTTTGTGAATATTACGGTGTGCCTGAAATGTGGCATAATGAGAACTCTGAGGGTTTATGGAAAGACTCATTGGGATCATGAGTGCATAGCCTCAGGCAAAGCTCCAACTCTCTGACCCCCAGGTTCTCTGGGAGAAGGCAAGACCTCTTTTGCAGGCTGTTGATGAGTTCAAATGGGGTACCAGATTGTTACTGAACAAGCCTGTAGTAAACTCTTGTGCTCGGCATTATGGGGAAGCCAAGCGTTTGGATTTAAACCTAGTACGTTCAGTGAAGTAATCATCTTATATTTGTGAAATGGAAATATCTTCGTTTAGTTAAACTCATAAGGGTGTAATCACTTAAAGGATTATTGACACGTTCGGCATCTCTCAGATCCAGAGACGTGTTTAAGAATTCTGGCCCCATAAGGTGGTCAGACAACACTGATGGCCAGAGAAGGGAAATGAGGCCCAGAGGTGGTTAATTAGTTGCAGCGCTCTGTTTTGCCTTATTTGAGTCAGTGGCCACAGGCGATTGACTGGCTCTCAGCTTCTATAATTGACTGGGCTCAGCTACCTTCTATGAATGTATGATCTTGAATTGGGCTTTCAGTTAGTGCACAAACCAAACAACAGTTTGCTGAGTTTGGACGTATTCTCATTCCCCATATAGTTTTACTTAATGTATTCTCTATAATTATCTTTAAATGTGTTTGAATTGTTTTAATTTATAATAGAGAGATGAGTGGCATCTAGAAAGATATAGGGAATTGTTCCCTATAGACTGATTAAAACAATGAATTCTAATAGATGTTTAACATGGAACTCATTAAAATTCTATAGCAGCAAGCCACAAATGGAGCACAGACAATGAAAAGCAGCCAATATAAAATAGAACATCTCAGAAACATCAGATTGCTGGGGCAAAGTCTGTGAATGGCCATGATGGCTCTTACGAACGATGTTTAGCAAGCCTACCTTATTTTCAGAACAAACACTAGAACTAGATTAAAATGACACGCTGGCCGTATCCACTTGTTTTATTGAAACTAACCTCTTTCCTATGTAAAATAACACAGTATTGTGTTCCCGGTACACCCCAGGCTGCAGATAGAGGCTATTCACTGGGAGATCTTATTAAGCAAACAATTCAAAGAGCAGCTTCGCTTTTGTCCCAGGCCTGATACTGACAGATGCTAACCTTGCCAGCAAGACCCCTCTTTTGTATGCTTGTGATGGGGAAGGCGGTTTTCTTTCTCTTTTGTAGGTAGCATGGGAGAGGATTGACAGAGACACCGAAGTGGACTTTGCCACGATATCAGGGTACTTGTAAGTGCTCCTAAAGCAGCAAGACTTTTCTGTTCCTTTCCTTTTTCCAGTTTTGCTCTATTTTGGCAAGTGTGTGAGTCATGCTTTATATCCTTACAAAAGGCCTCTAGACATTTTTATGAGGCTTGAAGAGAAATGTTATTTAGCTTTATTTTATTGGCAGCTTTCCACGTGTACTGTGACAAATACTACTTCCATTGTTAACTGATGAGAGAGAAAGAAAGAAAAAGGCTAATTTTTCACTCATCATGAAAAACACTGGCTGGTTGAGAAATAATGCACAGACTCTTCACCTTTCCACACAGTATCAATATGTTTTATATATGATAAAAGGAATTTAATGGTGTTCAGTAATGATATTTACAAAATCCAATGTAAAATAAAATGGAATATTGCCTTGCTATTTCTAAAATAACTAGTACAATTGAATTACCAGAATTTACTACGCTCTAGAATAATTCCAAAGAGAAGAGTATTGTGCTAAAATTCAGCAGTTAAGAATATTTTGACTTGTTGATAATCTATGCAATGATTTGGTAGCTTCATTGATGAATGCATAAAATTTATATATAATATTTAACAATTCCTAAGGTTAGAAATTGCTATATTATTTATACCTTTTCAAATAGAAGGACTTGGTTTTTTTTTAGAGTTAAAATTTACTAGGGAAGGCAAACCTTTAATTTTTATTTTTTGAGCTATGTGTGTGTGTTCTCACTTAATGAAAGCATACCTCAAATATCTCCTGATCATTCTCCATAGACTATATATGAGTGATGACCTAAGTGGCAGACTGAAAACAAAAGCTTTGGCAAAGTCCCAGTTCCTCTCAGGTTGACAAGTGGGGCATTGTATGTAGAAGGGGTTTTGAAACCCGAGCCTGTTTTCCACCTGTTTGAGAATGGTGAGTTAGCAACTTCCCCTTCCAAGTCACCACCCAGACCAGTCAAGTAAAGAGACAAGGTTCCCATGACTGCCCACAAGTCCCCAAGGCTTGCCATGGAGGCATGCAGGCACTGTATTAAATCCTAGTGATTCCTTCATTAGCAAAACGACAGTTTAGGGTTTAGATTTATTTTATATTGTTTTTCTGTCTAGGGATCCATGGACTATTTTATTGATGTTAACAGACTTTTATTTTGTTTATGTATACTTTTTAGGTGGAAAAGTGAGAGATTAAAGACATTGCTTTCCTTTTGAACTGGGAATGGGCAAAGCTAGTCATTTCATTTTAGCTGCTTCTAGGAGACATTATTTCTGATGGTCACCATTAGTTTTAATGCTTGTGAGTCTTTTTTCTTTACACCTGTGAATTCTTCACTTAATTATCAGCGCAAATCATTTCAGATGTCAAGTCAAATGAATCATTAGTTTCTTACTAAATTAAACTGGTAGGACCCATGAGCAAGTGTCAATGTATTAAACTAATTAGAGTATTTAGACCGTGAATGCTTCATAGTTAATACCAGCAATAGGAGTCTAAAAACAAACCCAAACTGATATGTTGGCTCCCACTCTAATCCACTCAGTCTAAAATTGCTCTTCTTTTATTAACAGGCACAAGGGTGCTGGTGAGGTTACGGCAAATATTAAATGAAATGATGGATTTAAAAAACTTATCATAGAGGTTATCACATAATGGGAGTTTGGGGTGAGACATATTTATATAGATCAAGCATGCAGAATTAGAAAATCTGAGATCTTCATGCTCTGAAAGTTTTTCTGTTTGCTTACTTGTTTGTTTGCTTATCCGATAGCCAGAAATTCCAACCACAGTCTTCTGTGACAGGTTAAAGTCAAAGCATGGCCATACCAACAAGTTTTATGAAATTATATCATCAGGCTATGTGAAATAGATGAATTTCCTGTTAGTCCTGTATTCCATCCCCAATGTATTGCATTATGTCTATGCAAATATTCCAAAATTGAAAAATACTGAAAATTGAAATTATTTTGGCCCCAAGACTTTCTAGTAAGGTTTATTTATTCTGTAGTGGAATCTAGACAGCATTGTTCTATGGAATCCTAGAAGATGAATCAAACCTAAGTATCTGGTCATCTCAATGCCTAAGAAAACCTTTCAAATAACCTACCACTTTCGCTGGCTAAAGGTCAGCCTGCTGAATCAGCTTCCGTATTTTTATCCCTCTGGCTTTCTTTTTGTCTCCATAAAAGTGGGCAGTCTTCTGCGATTCACCAGAAACAGGGACACAATCATGCCACTTTAACACACTGAAATGACAAACGAGCAGACAAAAAAATCCAAAGAAACAGGTAAATGTGTGGCTGTCAAGCTGGGTTGATGAAGAGTAGACAATCCTAGAGAAACATGATTGGGAGACAGAAGGCTCTGGAGTAGCAAAACAAACGGGAAGGAATCCACTGAGGGGCTGGTGGTTCAAATTCTTGGCATCTCTGTGGCTTCCAAGATAAGGGTATTCCTTTCCCCTGGGTTTAGGAATGAAGGTTTTATGATCGACATCAGAAGGACTGATAATGCCTTTACAGGCTTGCTTCAGAACAGGCAAAGGGCAGAGGACATTCTTACTTCTGCTGTTCTCCCATATAATAACAAGCCAAGCCATGTTTTGAACATCATCGAAACGTGGAGTTCACTATGCTCTGACATCCTCCATCCTCCCTTTACCGTTTTTCTCTATATATGCGTACATGGCAGAATAGAGAAGGCCAGGGTGATTTACATTTAGAGTGTATACTATTAGTGTCTTTCTGGATTAGTCCTTGGCTTTAGGATACTAGTTTAAGTCTCTCTAAAAGAAAAGTAAATAGTGTGTATTTGCCTTTTCTGTAAAGAACTGGATAAATAAAATGTGGGGTGGGAGAATTGCTCTTCTTTTGTTTTGAAAGAACGGTTATCGTCAGGCAGTCTCCCTGTTTTGAATAGAATCAAATCTTCTCAGGGCAGGAAGCTTACAGGGCACACTGGTGACAGGGTCTGCTGTTCTCTCCTTACCTGGTTCCAGCTGAATTTCATTCTGTGAGTGAAACGCAGACTTCTGGGTAGGATCCAAATTTCCTATTTTTGTAAGAAAAAAATGTTTTATTGCCCCCTTTCTCCCCTGTCATTTTCATATGAATTATTGATTTATTTGCACAGTAGCTTTTTAATGTTCACGTTTTTGCCATTTATTTTCTATGTTATATTTTGAAGCTACTGTAAATGGCATTCTGTCGATTTATTTACTGCTGCTAGTATATAGAAATAAAATGTTTATTTTTTTTAGTTAGAATGCAGAATAAATGGTTTTATAATGATACTTTTATACATATATGTTACTTCACTTTTCTTATATTAATTTTATATATATTTAATTATATTCCTATCCTCACCCATTCCTCCTTACCTCTTGTTCATCTCTGTCTTCTCTGAATTGTTTCTCTTCTGATTTTGAGTGTGTGTGTGTGTGTGTGTCTGTGTGTATGTTTGTGTTTAAATCTAGATTCTATATATGAGAGAAAGCATGCAATACTTGTTCTTTTGAATCTGGGTTATTTTGCTAAACATGGGGTTCTTTGGTTACATCCATGTTCCTGAAAATGATGTAATGTTCTTGCTGGGTTTTGCAGATATTTTAGAATCTATCAGGAAATGATGCGCTCCATCCTTCTGATTCCCCACAAAGAGCTAGACAAGCAGAGGAACTGCCAATCTAGACTTACTTTAGGGGTTGCTAAATCTGCTGGATTTTCAAGGGTGGTGCCAAATTCAGTTGAACGTCAACCAATTTGCTATCACCCCAAAGCAGCGATCATATAAATATATGTGCTCATTTTTGTAACTGATTTTCTAAAGTCCTCTTTCAGATTTTATCTTCAACCTATAATGATTTTGGCTTGGAAAACTCCTATTTGGTCAGCTAAATAAAATTATCATAAAATAATAAAATTGTGGAAAGGGATCAATTAGAAAAGATAAAGTCAATCACTAGTTTTGATATCATTCTATTCAATTATCTTTTGTGCATGTTTTGTCTTTTGTTCCCTGGCTTTAACAAGAGAAGGCTAAATCCTCCTCTTATTCCAAATAGCCATACGCATCTCAGATTAAAAGGAAAAGCGTGACATGGCTCATCTGTCTCTTGAAGATGTTGCAAGGTTTTATTTATTTTTCCATTTTTTATGAGTGTGTGTGTTTTGACTACATGTACACATTCAAGCCCAGTGCTTGTGGGGGTCATAAAAAGGTGTCTGTTCCCTTGAAACTAGAGTTAAAGATGGTTTTGAGCCATGATTTGTGTGCTGAAAACTGAACCTGAGTTCTCTGCAAGAGCGATCAGTGCTCTTAACTACTAAGTCACCTCTCCAGAAGCATGCTTTTAATTTTTAGTGAATACATGGATGATGTGGACCTGTAGACAGAGACAGAAAGGCCAGTTTGCAGACAGAGAACACTTCTGTTTGCTTTGTGCAAGGCATTTGTCATTTTTTGATAATACCAAATAAAACCATGGCTCTAAAAATATGTCTTTCATGCTGCAAATTGCATGATTTCTAAGGACTAGAGGTATTTAAATAGTAGACTATGTGGTCGAGTTTGAAACAAACTGACCAAATCCAGAGCTTTAGGACATTTCTGTCCCATAGTCTAACTTCTTACTTCATGTTGGATGACGTGGAATATCCTTTTGTATGCTGTGAATATATGATTGATGAATAAAGCTGTTTGGGCCAGTGGATTAGCAGAGTAAAGCCAGGTGGGAAATCCAAGCAGAGATATATATATAGAGAGTAGGCTGCATCAAGGAAATGCCATGTAATCACCAGGGAAATAAGATGTGAGGTAACAAACCATGAGCCCCATGGTAAATGTAAACAAATAGAAATGGGTTGATTTAGAGAGTTAGCCAGTAAGAGACCTGAGCCATTGCCCAAACAATTGTAACTGATACTAAAACCTCTGAGTGGTTGTTGGTGAGCAGGTAGGCAGAGAGAAAACAGTCCACAGGGACCGGGTGAGACGGAGAGAAATCTCCATCTACAGTTGGACCCTTAAGATTATTTTATTTCAGATATTTTCTGGTTAGGTGTGTGTGTGCGTGTGCGTGTGTGCGTGTGTGTGCGCGTGTGTGTGCGTGTGTGTGCATGTGTGTGTGCGTGTGTGTGTGCGTGTGTGTTATAGGACAATATGTGGAGGCATCAGGCCACGGGCATGCATGCAGAGGCCAGGGGAGTATATCTGATGTCTTTCTCTATCACTCCTCACCTTTAACAGTATCTCTCAGTGAACATAAAAATTTCCTTTTTCCTGGAGACTGGCTGCCCAGGGAACTCACTGACCCACTCCTCTCTACCCCTAATGTTCTGGTTATGGCACACACATCCATATTTGAATTTTTACATTGATGACTGTGATTCAAATTTGTGTCTTCATGCTTGTCAAGAAAACTTTTACCAACCAACACACATCTCCAATCCCTCCCAGCCAGCTATCATTCCACAAGATGAGTCTGTAGTTTTCTTTAATGATGTAATGTATATTGTTTTGCTAACAGTTCCCTGTTGATGCTCCTAGGATGACTACAATCTATTTGGAGAAAATATAGTGTGTAAGTGTAGACAGATGCAAAATTCTGTTCTAGGAAGTAGAAAATAATGGGAGATAGCAAATGCTGATCTGGAGAGAGTTCTGACTGAAGATGAATCATGATGTGGAAGCTTGGCAGTCTTCCTTCTCAAGAGGGGGGATCTGGCAAAGAGGAATACAGATGTTCCTCACTTAGAGTGAAGTTATGTCCTGATAAACTCATTGAGAATAATATACAAATGTATTTCATGCTCCTAACTTACTGAGGATCAGAGCTTAGTCTAGCCTGCCTTAATCCTGCTCAGAACACTTGCACAGATAGCAAAATCATCTAGCTGATCAATCACTGTCCATTTCGTGATGAAAAGTTGACTATCTCCTGCAATTTCTTGGCTGGTTGTACACAAACAGCACCGGCAAGGAGTCATAGTCATTAATTCCAAGCACTTACTTGGACCTGAAGCTCACTCATTGCCAGTGCTCAGCACTGGGACAGAGTAACAGTATATGGACTTTGATCCCTGGGAAAGGTCCAAATTTGCAATGGCTTCCACAGAAAGTATACGGCTTATGCAGTATTATAAAGTGAATTGAGCTATCATGAGCAAGGAATCATCTCTAAGTAGCTAGTGATGTATATTTGATGTAAGTAGTTAGAGACATATACTTAGATATCTAAGTAATTAGAATCCTGGATTTGTAACTGGCCTTCACAACCATATAATCTGACCCACTTTCTGAGTCACTGTTTTGTTGCTGTGCAGAGACACCCTGACCACAGTCACTCTTATTAGAGAAGTCATTTAATTAGTGGCTTACAATTCTAGAGACTTAGTCCACTATATCATGGTGAGGAGCATGGCAACAAGCTGACAGGCATGGTGCTGGGAAAGTGGTCGAGAGCTACATGATAATCTATAGGCAAAGAGAAAGAAAAGAGAAAGAGACTGGGCCTGACATGGCCTTTTGGAACCTTAAAGCCTTATCCCTACTGACTCCCCCTCTTCAAGAAGACCACACCTTTTAATCCTTCTCAAATAGTGCTGCTCTCTGATGACTAAACATTCATTTGAGCCTATAAGGCCCATTCTTATTAAAAACACCAAATCTACTGATGCAAGACCTATCACAGTCATAACTTTTTATCAGGAATCTAGAATGGATACTGCCCTGGTTTCATTTTTTGTGATAAAATACCCAAACAAAACAACATAGGGAAGAAGGGCTTTTAAGTTCGCTCAGAATTATAGGTTATTGCCTATCATGGTAGTCAGTCTCAGAAGCTGAGATGCTTAACATACTGTGTCTACAGTCAGAAAAGTCCAATAGATACATGCAGCTCAAATCTACATCAATTAGCCCAATTAAGGAAATTCTTTATAGGCATGAACACAGGTCAACCTAGTCTAGATAATTCGTCATAGAACTTCATTCCCCACATGGATCTACATTGTGTCAAACTGACACTCAAAATTAATCATCACAGTTCCCACGTTTATGCATTCAGTCAAATTCCTTTCCTCCATGACTGTCTTTTACACCACGACTGCCCTGCTGTGGTCCATCTTTTACTATGTTCTACTCTTGCTCTCTCTACCAAGTCCACTGACAACTAACTGACTGCATCTGACCTGCAATGCTCATTCCTGTCTCATAGATACTCTCATAGCCCCTTTCCTGAGCTCCCTTATTGCTTCAGAGCACAGTGCTTTTTTCTTCATTAACTTCTATAATGCTATAATATTAGTAGTAAGAAATGAGTTGTAAGAATATTGGGTTGGAGATCTTATGTGTCTGGTCATATTCCTTCTCTGAGTTATTGGCTGGGTAGAAAGCAAAATTATATGTTATTATGTTATGCATTTATTTTTCTCCCCTACCTGCTAGTACATAGTTGCAAAAAAATTACAGTTGTTCAATAGCTCTACCATGGTTGTATCACAAAAAGAAGCCCACCATGACCAGGAAGATCTGGGTGTAAGGAAGGGCTGACTTCAGTCATGGAAGGGATTTGATGGGTTAAACTAAACTGGCTTGTTGGTTTCACACAATGTAGGGGAAGATGAGTTTCATTTACTGTTTATCCAGAATGGGCTAAGTAGTGACCTGGTGGATCACCTTCTCCTTATCAGTGATACACTCTATTGCCTCCATTGAGAAAGATTTTTAACTTCCTGGTTAAAGCAAAGCAGAGACAATTTCAGACTTAGATTACATCATTTACCAGCACCAGAGATATTGGATGTCCATTTGAGTGAAGTTTTAATGGGTAAAGTAAACCCTTTTGCCAATGGGGATTACTTTAATAAATTCACATTCAGTCTGACATACAAAACTCGATGATGGGAAACTTGAGTATGGGTTTTGAAAGGTTTCAAGTTCATTTTATAAAATTATCAATGGTTTTCACTTAGGGTAGAATGTTACTAAAAGAAATTGTAGTTGACTCTAAATGCAAACCTAGATAATGTTTGAAGTTACTGAGTTCTTTCATTCCATTCAAAATTAGTTTTTGCCCAAATTCTTTCCCTCTAAGAAAACCCCTTTGCGGAGACAGCCTTTTCTGTGCGACAAGCCCATGGGTAGTTTACCATATAATCATGGCAAACAGAAACTCCACAAGCAGCTAATTTTAGCTCTAACTCCTTATATAAAACACATTTAAATCATTCTGGTTTTGAGCGATGCATCTACATTTTTAATCATGGCAATGAGAACTAGATCTGACCACCTCCAAGTTCAGTAGCCACTCAGAATTAAAGATACCCAAATTCACTTGAACCTACACACTATGATCATCTGCTTTTCTGTGACCATAAGGGATGGTGATATGGATATTTTAACCAGTTTGCCAACATTCAAAGAGTGGCATTGCCGCCACAGAGGCATCATTTTCCCCTCCTTGGTTCTTCGCTCAGATCCGCTGGTGGTTCATAGATATCGCTCCTTCCAACAGACAAGTGTACAGTCAATTGTTCAAAGAGTTAAGTTCATATTTACAGTGGAATTGTCCTTAATTGGAGGACAGTGGGCGCTTGAAAGAGGCTAATACTGTGCTAAAGACTGATATTAATGCAGATGACTTCCTTACACAGCCTGGTTGGAGAGAGGCTGCTAGCTTCCTGTCCCCTCTCCTCTCCTTCCTGCTTTCCTCATTTTTTGCAATGTTTTTTTTATTTTCTGAGCCCAAAGTTGCCTTTAAATTAAAATAGATAAAAAGCGAAACAGTTCCATGTTGGTGAATCTTGATTCTACTGGATTCAGAACTGTCCTTGAAACTGCAGATGCAGCTTTTTGATTTGTCCCTTCCTCCTTCTCCTCCATTTTGTTGAATGGATATTGTCATAGTTAAGAGTTCAAGCTGATACCACAGAGAGCTTTTCTCCCACATAATCACTCAGGCAACTGGAAAGAAATTGTACTCATCAGAAGCTACTCTGAGAAACTACAGAAGAAACATTCTGTGTTTTGTATATCCTCGTTATATTTGGTGTCCAGTACAGGTCTTCATATCAATGTCTTACATAACAGCACCAGTTAGTAGCAAACAAACAAAAAACCCCAGATAGACCAATATAGCATGTGAAGAGTTTGAGAATACATGCCTACTTGGTTTTTCATTGTATTCCCTGTATGTAGAGTCTCATTCTTAGAAAACATTGCAAGGGAATTGAGTAGATGAATGAATGAATAGGATAGGTCAAACATCTACAGGGCATAACTTGTCTCTTCTTGTTCAGATACTCCTTATTCTTGATGGGCTTCTTCACGGGCTCAAAATGTCCCCTTAGAGAAGAGCATGGGTGTCTTATATGTGCATTAGATTTCTAAGTATTAACACTTTTTCTTAAGTATATTCACTTATTAGTTAGATGTTTTCCATTTTAGCACCTCCCTTTTCTTATCTTTCTAGAAGCAAACTGGTTGTAAGTCATTAAGAATCAGTACCAACTTCTGAGTCATGTGTTGAAAATCTCTATAATTCAGTCTAACTAGAAGACATGGTAGAGGCCTGTGGGTGAGCTCAATGGGATAGTGTTTGCTTACTTTGTACAATGTCCTAGGTTTAAATTTTAGCACTGAAAAAAATAAGAAAGAGACAAAAAAGGCAATTCAGACATTATGACATAAATATATATAATTCCTTAGAGGCTATTGATACTCTGGAGGAATTGTCTTTAAAGAGGATGCAAGAAAACCAACTTCTTAACTGAACTTTGGTTTTTCTTTTGAAGTCCCTCCTTCCCCACAGAATCTATAACATTTTAGGGAAGTTGACCCCTTCCTTATGACCAGAGGGGTGTGTGTGTGTGTGTGTGTGTGTGTGTGTGTGTGTGTGCGCGCGCGCGCACACGTGCGTGCGCACTCACACCTATGCACTAACCTCCATACTATTCTTCATGCAAATGTTTCAAACCTTCTTGGCAGGGACAACTTTGAGAATGCCTTAGGTACATGCCAGATGGGAAGTTGTTTGCCTGGGGCTTCTGAAAATTTTTGTACTATTTTTCTAGAATGCTTTTCTTCTATAACTATGGGCTATTTTGACCCTTAAAAAAATTTGACATTTGTTGGATCCATTGTTATTTTTATTGTTTATTAACATCTATCTCTCTATCTATCTTGCTAATATCATCTATTTATTATTTGTACCTGAATTACATTTTTATTGGGGTGGCAAGACACAATGACTAAGAGTTTACTGGGGGCTTACAGATTCAGAAAATGAGTCCATGATCATCATCACCGGGAACATGGCAGTAAACAGGCAGGCAGGGCAACGGAGCAGTAGCTGAGAGCTTATATACTCTCTAACAAGCTTTAGGGAGAAAGAAAGAGCTAATGGAGAATCACATGAGAGCCAGCCCCCACTGAGACCGCTCTTCCAAGAAGACGACAATACTTCCCAAACAGTTCTACCAACTGATGATTAAGCATTCAATAAGTGAGGCTATAGGGACCGTTCTCATTGAAATCATTGCAGTGTGTGAGGCAGTGTGTATGCCAGGGCTTGAGAGGGAATGTCAGATAACATGTGGGAGGTACTCCTCTTCCCACCATGCAAGTCTGAGGGATTGAAGTCAGGCTTGGGGGCAAACACCTTTACCTATTGAGCCATCTTGATACCCTGGAGACATTCTTGATTGCAGATTTCCCAGTTCAATTTCAAAGGTATCAAGGGTGAGAATCCCTGATTATATATGGAAAGAGAAGCATTCAGCATATATTGTGGTCACTTTAGCAAACAGGTTCAGAAATAATGCTTTCGGATAGAACCCAACATATGGATCACCAAAAGAGAGGCTTTTATGCTCTTGACATGACTAGTGGGCAAAGCAACTAATGTTGAAGCTGACCTTGGCTTTGGACTTTATTTTATCAAGTCAAAGTTCTCCTTAATTGCCATGTTTTTTTTTGTGCTGAAATAGGTTCAATATCTATAAAATATATCTTCACTATCTATAAAACATGTCCTAAGTTGCACAGCTGATGTATATTTCCTTATGATATACCAAGAGTCTAGATCCCAATTTTGCTTGGCTTTTGTTTCAAATCCCAAACTAGTTCAGAATGCAATCTCAATAACCACACCTGCATATCTGAATTCAGATTTCCTACCATAATCCCATTTTAAATCATATTTATGTATAGCTCCCTGATTTTGCTTTTTCATATTTTAAAAGTACCTTCACTAATTTTGTTGAGCTGTATAGGAGAGATAAAGTGACACCTAAGTATCAGAAAAATGAAGGAATATTTTAAATTAAGAATAGATGAATTCCAAATAATGTATTAATTAGTACTAAACAAAAGAGAAAAGCTTTTGTATAATCTGTATTTTATATAACAGATCTTTATTTCTTGAATAGTTCAATTAAGATATAAGGATTCCGAGTCCTTAGCTTACTGCTTATCAGTTTCATAGTGCACTGTCACATGAGTTCACGGAGACAGCTTATTTCGTGATATGGCTACAATAAGAATAGCTATGGGGGCTTGCAGAACCTTAAACTGGTAATTAATTGGCACTATCAACTGCCTACCCTCCTGGGCAGCTGAGAAACTTAACAAAAACACATCAGTGATAAACTGCAAAGTTTCCATGAGAAAAGTCACAAGCTACCAAAGTCCCATTTTAAATACTCCCTGTTACATTTTCGTCCGTATGTACAAATTGAGTCTTGTGTGCTGACTACATAATTGTCTATCCAGAGAAACGATCACACTTTCTGTCTATTCCCTGCACCAGCTCACACATCCTGGCACCTTAGCAACAATAGGAAAGCCACTGTCATCTAAAATTACTCAGCAACAAGGGCTTTCATTAATTTAATCTCGGAAACAATCTCCTTTGTGTGAGGTTCAAATTAGGCACCTTGCTATTTAGAAAAAAAAAGCTGCCATTATAGAATGTGGGCAAGGCAGGCTGAGCCAGCAGCAGTGGCTCTGGCGGTCATGTGGCCTCCATGGACTGCAGTGCTGAAAGGCCAGCTTCTGTGAGCTGTCTGAAGTTGAGGAAAGCTGAGAGTTGGGAAATGGAGTTTCAGAACTCGAGAATCCCGTCTGAAAGACTTTCTCAGTTCCTAGAAGGCCAATGCTACTGGCTGCCAACATGGCTGCTAACCGCCATGAGCAGATCACAGAGTGAGGACACTAGAAGTTTCAAGTGTCAAAGCCTTGGTTGGTAGATTGCTGAGACCCAAGAGCTCCTCATGCAAGGCATACATTCCAAGGGAGGAAAACTGGAGTGGGGTTCAGGCTCTATCTAAGCAGAAACTGTGGGGAGGACCTGAACCTGCTAGGACAGTCCCATACAGTCAACAAACACAGACCGAAGGACCAGGAGTTTCTCCAGTAGGATCAAGCTGGAGTTCCACTGAGGAACACAAAGCAAAACTTGGCTCTGGGCGTATCAGCTCAGTAGACCAGGGTCACTAACATCTCATTGTGAAGATGGCCGGGGTCGTTGTAGGGAGAGGTTTTCCTTGTTCCTTTTGCTTTCCTTCTTTTTATGTATGGAAAAGGGAGACTATTGTATCAACTAGAGAGGACAGAAATGGCTCTGAGGATACTGCTTTCATGACAGTTAAGGTGGCAAGTAATAGAAATAAATGACTTCTTTGCTCCAGATTGTAGCGCCCCCTGCCAAACTCTGAAGGCCTTCCGAGTTGTAATTATCAGCGGCCTTTGCATTTGCCAGAGAGAGAAGTTCCACGGATAATAATAATAAAGATGAGCTTTCTATCTGATCATAGTTATTTTCTCTTTTCAGATTTGAGGAACTACTACTGGCTATAGGACAATCTCTAAATGTGTGAATGGACCACAAGGAAGGGATGATAAACTGGGATCTCTTAGGATGACGGCCCTGACAAAGACATGTCATGGTACCACATAGTCCCTCATTCTCCTAACACGGCTTGTGGAAACATATTTTTTTTAAATCTTTCTTCAAATTGCTGATTTTTACATGAATGCTATTGCTTTATTTTCTCTGAACTCCAAAACTCCGATATGTATTTCTGAAGTCCACAAGCAGAGAATGACCTATAAAAGATAAAAGTCCAGCTTTGGGGGTAAGCCTTAAACAAAATATGCCCCGCTTCCTACTTTAAAACTGTCTACTTTAAAACTCCAAAGATAAGAGTCCTGTATTTGCAATCCATTGTCACTGTTTAAAGGCCTTTCACTGCCATCGTTGTGCCTCCTGGGGAGTGGGATAGAGTGCCTCTGAACAGTAGCAGCCTCTGAAGGCTGCAGGGTCCCCTCCCAGCCCTATCTCTGTCTTTGATTTCCTACTTTCAGTTTGAGTGCTTTAGCAGCGGATGGAAGCACACTTTTCCTTTTGTCCCTGGGTGAAAGCTATCAAGGCAAATAAAGGGAAGCAAAATCTTTTCTAAAGTCACCTTCTCAGACTTTTAAAGTTTCCCTCTAGCAAATCACAACTTCCGCTTTCTAAGAACAACCAAACAACCTTTGGAGCCCCAAACAGCTCCTGCAAGATAACGTTTTATTTTGCTATTCACAACGAGAAACACAGGGGCAAGAAAGCAGATGTTTAGAAGGACTGAATTAAAGGAAAACACCACTGAAGGCGCATTTTACATTATTGTTATTGTAAAGCCACGAAGTCACTGACAACAGCCAGCTCTGGAAACAGCTGAGTTTGGTTTTCTCTCATGGTGTCTGACCTGATTTTTTTTTTCTTTTTTTAAAAGAGGATGACATTTCTGTACATTACTCTTACTTTGAAAGTTGAGATCTGGGCTTGACGGGGATGCTTTCTGAATTCACCATCTACTATGGGTGTGAATAAGGAAGTGAGCTTACAGCCCACTGCTGGTTTTCATAATAATAAAGGAACAATGCCCTTTGAAAGTCACAGCTAATCCCCAGTCCTCATTGTGGTCATCTGTTTCCACCCAACCTTTCTCTTTAACAGCTAGTGGGCTGCAAAATTGACTGATGATCTTCCCCCTTCCTCTGCTTGACCCTGCGTGCACACCCTCTAATAGAGGTACCAAGAGCAGTCAAGTGACCCACAGACAGCGAGTAGGAGGGAGAAGAAAGGGAAATAAACCAAGCCACGAACCCGAACTTCTTGTTGGCTATTTTCCATTACCAGTTCATTTAAGCTGTTTGGGATGTGTTTTTATTATTATTACTATTAGTATTAATACTATTTCTTTTATTTTTGAGGTTATGATACAATTATGTCATTTCCCCCCTTCCCTTCTTCTCTCCAAACCCTCCCATATGCTCCCCTGTCTCTCTTTCAAATTCATTGCCTCTTTGGAGAAGCAATTTTTAGAGAAGACATATCTGTTGACTTTTCCCCTTTAGAGCTGACCACTATTTTCCACGCAAGCTGAAGGGGATGCAGAGCACTTGAGTGAGGTCCAGGTAGGATACTCTATTGCAGGATAATAATTCCAATATTCCCATCTCCCATCAGAACCAAAAGCACAGCCTTCTAAGTTGCACATGAAGACCTGCCAGCTAAGAATAAAAACAGAAGTGACAAAGTAGAGAGCTAGGTTCAAAGGCTGCCCTCAGTGTTTGTTTCGTAAAGTCTATATATGTTGGTCTTTTTCACAGTATGTCTTTTGATATTTCATGTATCCACTTCAAAAAAGCCAGCCTGCCGTTTATAGAAATATGATCTGCCATGAGTTATATTTTGACCTTCCCTTTGGATCACAGTGCTTTTAAGTTCCTACATCATGAATTAAACATAGGACAATCTTATTAATTTAAATAAAATCCACCTACTGGGGGCCATATGTATGGCCTGGGTCAGCTCTATGGAATCACCATTGTGGAACAGAATGCCCCACCCTCGGCCCTGTCTTTTCTGCTTCAATTGTAGAAGAGCTAAGAATGAGCCCCAAAGAGGAAGGAACACATCAATCCGAGTCACCAGCACTTCAAGGACGTTGCACTTTCTCAAAAGACCAATGCCCTAGCAGGCTTTCAACAGACCCAAATTCACTTGGCGGAGTTTCCTAAAAGACTGAACCTTATGTAAAATGGGTTTTTGTTTGCTGAAGGATTTAATGGTAGAGAGAATTTCTTTGTAAAGTATGAAAATACTTCTAGAACAGTCATTCTTATGATGATTTATGGAGCAACAATTTTGTTCCAAGCATTATGCCAAGTACTTTACATAAATTACGTGATTTAATTATTTTTAAAACCTTGTAAGACAGCTATTATCATTACTCCTCATCTGTATTGGTATAAATATAACAGAAGGAAAGAGCAGGCATTTCACTGAAGCTTAGACAGCAAGAGAAGTTGAGTTTCCTTTATGTTACTAGACAATATAATTAACTTGAAAGGAGATACATAAGAATATTTGTTTTTTTTTCTTCAAGAGTTCCCTGATGGTGATATAATTTCATTCTTGGATCCTCATAAAAGACATTTCTTATAATTTTAACTATGAATGGACATTTGTAATAGAAAATATCACTAAAAAGACTGCCTTGCCCTTGGGCATGGCAGGATTTCTAACTTTATGACATTTTCTTCCGTGTTTGCTTTCATTTTATATTATCAAGTACAAAATCTTCTTAAGTTTAATCTATATTTCCTACATGTATATTTGTCAATGTGAGGTTTTAAATATAAACAAGAACCTAAGACAAATGCTGATGTCATTATATACAAAGACATTGCATAAATAATAATGAGTATATAGGGAAAGGATAGGATACTGGTCAAAGAATGTGATGAGGGATTCCACAGAAAATAAGCATAATTTTCCATACTTGAATAGATGCAATAAAAGTTTCAAAACAGTATTACTATAAACTATAAAAATTGTGAGTTGTCACCTAATTTCTTTAAGGATGTATAGGCAGGCTCTTTTTTTACCATTTTAATTTTTACTGAAAACAGATATTTTTATATAGTATGTTCTGATCACAGTTTCCCTTACTCAGACTCTCCACTTCCCTGTCAACCAAATCCGTACCCTTTCTCTCTCTCTCTCTCTCTCTCTCTCTCTCTCTCTCTCTCTCTCTCTC